>JAQIXX010002805.1:0-22435 GCA_034700605.1 Willowsia nigromaculata | reverse complement strand
ACGTTTTTGGGATTTGTCGCCATGTAGAGTGCATTTAACTACTTGTGTATTTCGATTTAATTTAAATACACCCTTAAAACAAACAAACCTGCAGTATGCGGCTTCCATTTCCATAACATTTTGTATACCAACCAGATTTCGCAGTTGGAACACCAAACCGAATCGAATAGAGCCAACGATGTTTGGAGTTCCGCCTTCCTCCCTTTCATGGAGCTCCTAAAAAAATGGAATGAAAACTTGTTTCAATTTTTGAATTCTACAAAAAGAATACCACTTTGTATGGAATTCTCACCTTAAGATATTGGTGTTGCTTTTTTGTTGTAAATAAAACTGTCCCACCACCCATGCCATGTGGAATGGGATTTTGCATAACACGTTTTTTCACAACCAGTATACCTATATATACAAAACAATAAAGCTGAACTTGTATTCAAAAATATATTTTTATTTATGATTTCAAAAAAGTTTTTCAATATTAATATACCTGGCGTTTGCGGACCACCCAAAAACTTGTGCCCAGAGAAAAATATTGCGTCCTTGAAAGCCATTCTTGTGTCATTGTCGTTGAGATGCCAACTTTCATTGCCTTGCTCACAATTCGGATTCATCTCTATTTTAACGTGAGGCGCGGCAGCAGCATAGTCCCAAAATGCCAAAGCACCAAATTCATGTAATAGTTTTGTGATCTTGACATCGTCCGTCAATGCTCCGGTGATATTAGAACCCGCTGAGAAGCATCCGATTATTAACTGGTTTTTCTTGTCACTCTTACTTGCAAGCTTCTTTAAGATCTCACGAATGAAATGAGTGTCAACTTCTCCACTGTCTAAATTCATAGGTACCTGAATCAACTGAAAATTGACGTATGTTAGCATAAATTTATTATGTCAAGTGGATAAAAACCATTTTAAAATTCAAATTCGGTAAACCTTCGTAGCTGTCTCTCTCCACGGCAAAATATTGGAATGATGTTCATAAGGTCCAACAAGTACTATTAGTTTCCGTGACTTTGGGTAGCTTATCGAGTGCAGTAGTTTATGGACAGCCGAGGTGGCTCCAGAGCCACAGAATATCACTTCATCGTCATCAGTCGCTCCTACAGAATTCTTTATAATATTCCTAGCCTCATTTCTGTAAATATTAAATGGAAAATATCGAAATACCTGCAAAAAGTTTTAAACAATCAAAATTTGGTTCAATATTTTGGTCATAATTTTACCTAAATGTGGTGGTTTGCAACGCAGTATTTGATACTGTTGTATGGGTGTTTGCATAGTGAGGAAGAACATTTTTCTCAATAAACGTTTCAATAGATTTGACTGACTTTCCAGATGCTGTGTGGTCACAATACGTGTCTGAGAATCAATCAAAAACAATTTCATAATGCTATTACTAAATTGATTTATTGATTTGATTGAAACTTTTCAAAATTATCCTTACAGTTTCTCCAACCAAAGGGTCCCCAAAATCCTGCGTTTGACCCAATAATGTCTCTGTCCAGTTTCTCGGCCATATAAGCGACATTGCAAGAAGGTCTAGAACCAGGTACACATTGAAACTGATCGCTTTTGCGACAAGAATTGATGTGGAGTTTTAGACGAAACATTAAAACAAAAGTTTTTGAAAATTAAAATACTTACTATGAGTTTATGTTCTGCATCTCTGCCTTCTATAAAAGGTTTTTTGCAAGTAAACTATTGTCACACAAGTAGGCATAGCTATTTATATGGCCACAATTTGTTGGAGATTTGCGTCATTGATTCTAATTTAAATTTAAGATACACCACGAGGGTAGAACATCAGCTATTCAGCATTGATGGAACGTGATTATCTACATGTTCCGATTCCGCTAGCTACAGCGTATCATGTCATCAAAGTATTTCTTTTATATGAGAATTGAGAATAAATTTCTTGACATCTAAGATGTAAGAATCTGGAGGTATAAGGAAGACAGATTTATGCAAGATAACAAGAAGTAGATAGGTTAGGGTTTGAAAAAAAATTCAATTGTATCAAAACTTGAAATGTTGATACCTTTCATGTGTTACTGGCCTTGCATCTATTAAAAAAAATTTATGGCCAAATTTGAATATATAACTAAATATGTGGATAAAGTCTGAGAAAAATCAAGCTTTGTAAGTACTCACTAACAAAGAAAAGTAAATATATTCATCTCCGCAGGTAACAAACGAGTACGGAAGAAAAACGAAAAAGGTCAGAAGTAAAAAAAAACATTTTTGTCTTTATGAAAGTAGGAGCCAGAAAACAGCTAAGATGTACATTCCAAAAGTGCCATTTAAACACGATAATGTTAAATACTTGCACGTGATTACCTTGGTTTATTTTGCTTCAGTTGTTACTAAAATTAAGTTTACTAGATAAAAGTACATGTAACGTTTTAGTGCTAGACTTAGACACTAAAACCATAAGTATTGCCAGAGTGTACGGTGTAAGATCTGGCATTGTTGGATGAGGTGAATTCGAATTAATGCCTCAGAATGATTATGAGACGAAAATAGTTTCAATTTAAAATCATGTACAACGCTTGAATGTACATAAATGTAGGAAATTTGGATGCTATTTTTGCATCCTGGAGGAGATTAATATTATGACATGACTGATGGATACCTGCAAGCTGTAACAATCCTTTAGTCCCTTGAACTAATTATGTGCATCCAAATTGAAATTAATATTGAAATTAATTGAATTTTTAATGGGTTTTCATAAATATTAGAATAGTTCTCTACGATTTGACGATTTTTGTACGAGTCTAAATGGAAATTAAAGATGAAACTATCACACGATGTGCAATTTTGATTCAATAATTTAATTAATATTCTATTTTGCTACTTGACATTTATTCAATGTAAGGGATTTTTAGCGATTTTTTTTGTTTTAACTTTGATGCTCAAAAGCAGGCTATAATTTTTATGACCGCTGATAATATAAAGTAAAGGTCCTCTGCACTGCTTACTCTGTTCACTCACACCGTTTTCATGGTATTTATGTTCATATTCTCATATTTTAACTATAAAATTTTCAGGTTAAGTTTTAAGTTTTGTTTAACAGCAATTTACTTTACTCCCACCAACAATGAAACCACCACCATGAATGTAAACTATGACAGGCTTATTCTGATTTCCACTTGCAGCATTCACAAAAACATTCATGTCTTCAAAAGATTTTGAGCTCATCATCACCTCATATCGTGCACAATATGGGGAAAACCGGTCACTTGTTTAACATGTTTTCCTGGCATTCTTGGTTTTCCTACTGGCGACTTTGCATAAAGTATTCCAAGAAAGGTCTGTATTTTTTGCAATCCCTGGAGAACTAGATGCTTCCTTGAACACGTGTGTCAGAGGTGTTAAACACATGGGTTGGTTCATCTTCAGATGTGTTCCAATTAGTAGGAAGTACGCCGAATAGAAATGCAATTATACCAGGTATCAATATCGTGGTAACTAAATATCGGCAAGCAGTAAAAGCCATTTCCTAAATTGTTTATCTTTAGAGAAATATTTAATTTTATTAGTGCTTGGCTGCTGATACATTGTTTTAGAGTTAAATCATCACTGAATTTGGATTTTGAAGTGTACATTTTTAGCCATTATTTTTTATAATCCCATGAAAAAAATAGTTTTATGCGTCATGTGTGAACCATACAAAATGATATTTCATTCAGTGTGGGTTTTGCGTAAACTAATAAGCCTTTTATTCATTTACACATTCCATGGCTCATGATTACTAAGCATAACATTCAATAGCTAAGAATCGATCGTGTGACCATAGAAAAGTTAGTGTTTCCCATGACACAGAATAAATATAAATTGTAAGATAGCTTTTACAAAAATATATAAGACAATAAACCATTATTATTATTATATAAAAGAATGATAAGTTATAAGCTAATACAAAAGTTTCATTCACACTTAACTACCCATCCAGATTTGAGAACACGTAGTCATCTTCAATCCAATTGTAAATGTCATTGCTTCACCTATGATAGCTAGTTCTTCTTCCAAAGGGGAAACCAAAGTCATTGGAAACTGGTCGGTCATCAGGTTCACGGAGTTGTTTTTGATGAAACTTGTAATCAAAAAATATCATAGTCTCGTTTATTTCAACGATTTCGGGTTGGTGAAAGTTTCTCCATTTTTGGTTGACTTGAAGGGGAATACTGTTATCAGTAAAGCAAAACGATTGATATTTTCTCATGCTGTTGCTGCCAAATTTGATTGGCTTAAAGGGTACTGAGGACTTCAAGGATTGTGGAATTTGCGAGAATTGCTGGGAAGATAAAGATTCCGAAGGCAACAGGAACCAACATAGTTTTCGAACGTGCTTGTTGACTTTCAAGAAGTTTAAGAATATTGCATCTTGAGTGATTTGGGGTGGAAAGTGGAGGGAAGTTAGCAATTGATGAGCCCGGTTTAAGTTTTGTTCAAAACTTGATCTTGTTTTGGATTGTTTGTATTGATTTGTCATATTTTGAAGGGGATTTTCAAAATTCAATTTGTCCAGCATGTGATCAAAAGATTTCAATAACGACAGGGTTGCCTGATGTAAAGTGTAAATATAAAATTTAGTAAACATTTATAAAAAGTTATAAACATTCTAAACTGTAAAGTTTACATAAACTTATTTATATAAACTAATTTCATTTATTGTTATCATATGTCACAGGCAATTAATTCGTTACCTCTTGGAAACCCCCATTGTGGACAAATGAGGCTGTGTTCCAATCTATCTTGTATAGAGGCAGCAGTCTGCATCCATACAAAGCAATCAGTTTAACAGCTTCAATGATGAAATCCACTTCTTCTAAACTGGCATGAAAACTAAGGGAAATTCGCACGAATCCGGGCTTCAAAACCGTCCCAAAATGTTCAACACTCTGCAACACATTTTCATAAGAGCTTACTAAAGTGTTATCGATTCCCAGAAGGTCTTGAGCATAAGGACCAGCACACATGCATCCACCTCTGCACTGAATACCGAACAAATCGTTGAGAAGGGCAACGACAAAATTATGATGGAGAAAGTATCCCGAGTGGAGATGCTTGATCATAAAAGAAATGCATGGGAGTCTAGGACTTTGAGGATGACCCAAAATGTGAATTTCAGGGACCTTTGACCACTCACTGAGAGCTCGGCTAATAAAAGTAGTACCAAAAATAGGCATTTCATTTTAAAAATTCTTTCGTGAAATTATTGATATTTAAACGCACAAACCTGCAGTACGCAGCTTCCATTTGCATAATATTTTGTATACCAACCAGATTTCGCAGTTGGAATACCAAACCGAGTCGAATAGAACCAACGATGTTTGGAGTTCCGCCTTCCTCTCTATCATGATGTGACTTTAAAAAGAAATAAAAACAATGTTTTTGTTTCTTTCATGTTTCAATGTTTGAGTGTTTCTTAAAAATTGAAGTTGTAAGCTCACCTCGAGGTATTGGTGTCCTCTTTTTGTTGTAAATAGAACAGTTCCACCACCCATGCCATGGGGAATAGGATTTTGCAAAACATGCTTTTTCACAACCAGTACACCTATACAAAACATAAATATTGCTAAACTTAGACTCCAAATAATATGCAATGTTTTTAATTTTTTAAATAAAGTTTTTGATGAATTAAAGCAGCTTTTTGTGATGATGATAATATTTTACATTGTACCTGGTGTTTGCGGACCACCCAAAAACTTTTGTCCAGAGAAAAATATTGCATCCTTGAATGTCATTCTTGTGTCATGACCATTTTGATGTACATTTTTATTATTAGGATTCATCTCAATTTTTACGTGAGGCGCGGCAGCAGCATAGTCCCAAAATGCTAAAGCACCAAATTCATGTAATAGCTTTGTGATCTCGACATCATCACACAAAGCTCCGGTGATATTAGAACCCGCTGAGAAGCATCCGATTATTAACTGGTTTTTCTTGTGATTCTTACTTGTGAGCTTCTGTAAACTCTGACGAATGAAATGAGTGTCAACCTCTCCAGTGTGTAAATTCAATGGTACCTGAATCACCTGAATTTTCCCGAATGTTAGCATAAATTTATTATGTCAAATCGACGAAAACCATTTTAAAATTCAAATGAGATAAACCTTCGTAGCTGTCTCTCTCCACGGCAAAACATTGGAATGATGTTCATAAGGTCCAATAAGTGCAATCAGTTTTCGAGATTTTGGGTAACTGATTGAATGTAACAGTTTATGGACAGCCGAGGTTGCTCCAGAGCCACAGAATATCACTTCATCGTCGTCTGTTGCTCCTACAGAATTCTTTATAATATTCCTAGCCTCATTTCTGTACAAAGTGAAATATTAGAACTGCAAATATTTGTAAAAAACAACATCATTCAAATTTACAACAAAAGTAGTCGTATGTCAACCTAACTATGGTAGTTTGCAACGCAGTATTTGATACTGTTGTATGGGTGTTTGCATAATGAGGAAGAACTTTTTTCTCTATAAATCTTTCAATAGATTCAACTGCTTTTCCAGAAGCAGTGTGGTCACAATACGTGTCTGAGAATCAATCAAAAAAATTTTCATGATGTTATTACTGAATTGTTTTGCAAACTTTTCAAAATTATACGTACAGTTTCTCCAACCAAAGGGTCCCCGGAATCCTGCATTTGACCCAATAATATCTGTGTCCAGTTTCTTGGCTATATAGGCAAGATTGCGTAAACGTCTAGAACCAGGTTCACATTGAAACTGATCGCTTTTGCGACAAGTATTTATGTTGAGTTTTGGATGAAACATTTCGGAAAATGTATTTTGAAATTAAAATACTTACTATGAGTTTATGTTCTGCATCTCTGCCTTCTTTAAAAGGTTTTTTGCAAGTGAACTATTGTCACACAAATAGCCAGTTCTATTTATATGTCACCACTTTTTTGAGATTTGCGTCATTAATTCTAATTTAAATTTAAGATACACCAAACGAGTAGAACACCAGCTATTCAGCATTGATGGAACGTGCTATCTACATAAACCGATTCCGCAAGATAACCTTACACTAAAGTACTTCTTATATTTGAGAATTGAGAACTAATTTGTAGGTAACCATAATAATCTGTTAATCTGTAGGTATGAGAACGGTATATCATAAGACGAGCACGGTGTGTAACAAGTGTACTTTGATAATACGCTGTGGTATGAGGTAGACATAAATTTATGCAAAATAGCAAGTAGGAGATACCTAGGTCTGGTTTTGAAGAAAAAATCGATTGTATTTTTTATGTTTTACTTGCCTTGCATCTCTTTAAAATAGTTATGACCAAATTTGAATAAAATAACTGATTATACAGAAAAAGTCTGAGAAAAAGTAAACTTTGTATGTAGTCACTTAAAAATACAAGTAACAAACGAATACGAAAGAACAGCGAAAAAGTCAGAATTTTTTTTTCACTCTGAAAGTTGAAGCCAGATAATAGCTAAAAATGCAATTTAAACACGATAATGTAATAAAACTGGCACGTAACTAGGTTTATCTTGTGTCAGTTGTTACCATACTAAGTGAGGTGAAAGTACATGTAACGTTTTAATGCCTAGTAGCACTAAAGCCGTAAGTAGTGCTATTTTGTACTTTACTTGCTATACATTTTTAAATTGTGGAAAAGATTAATTCGAATTAGTCCTGAGGTCCTTAGAGTGATTCTGATACGATTATAGTGTAAATTGTAAAAATCATATACATCATTGGTATGCAATTGGAGAAATTCGGATACTGTTTTTGCATCCTTGAAGAGATTAATATTATGACATGACTGATGGATACATGCGAGTTGTGACAAATCTTTTGTTCCTTGAACTAATTATGTACATACAAATTAAAATGAATTCGAATTTTTAAAGACTTTTCTTAAACATTAGAATAGTTCTCTACGATTTGACGATTTTTATACAAGTCTAAACTGAAATTAAAGATGAAACTATATCACAAGATGTTCACTTTTGATTCACTAATTTAATTCATATTCCATTTTGCTACTTGACATGTAATGTAAGGGATCTTACTCTCTTTTAGCGACACTTTTTGTTATAACTTTTATGCTAAAAAACGTGTTACAATTTGTATGACTGCTGACAATATAAAACAAAGGTCCTCTGCACTGCTTACTCCGTTCACAGTTCAATTTCATGATACTTATAGATCATATATCTACAAGTTCATTTATATTCCAATCTTTTAACTATAAAAGTAAAGTTTTTTAAACAGCAATTTACTTTACTCCCACCAGCAATGAAACCATCATGAATGTAAAGTAAAAGAGGCTTATTTTCGCTTCCCGTTGCAGCATTCACAAAAAATCATCAAATATAAGCAATCCATGTCTCCATTTGATTCTGATCTCTTCATCACCTCATCTTGTGCACAGTCTGAGTGAAAATTTATGAAGTGTACATTTTTGTATTTTTTTCAGCCCGAATACAAATTCTCTTCAAATTATTTGTGATCATAGATCATTTGTACAACTATGGTGTAACATGATTACATACTCATTATGAAAGCCATAATCCCAACAATGAAACCGTTTCATGTGTCATGTGTGAGCCTGACAAAGTGATATTTCAATCAGTGCGGGTTTGCTTAAAATGATAAGCCTTTTATTCATTTACACCTTCCATGGCTCATGATTACTGCATAACATTAAATAAATAAGATTCGATCGTGTAACTATTGATAAGCTAGTGATTTTCATGGCACAAAACAAATATAAATAAACTGTGAGATATCTTTTACAAAAATATATGAGACAATAAACCATTATTATTATATAAAGCAAGTTATATTAGTTATATGTAAGCTAATAAAAATTTCATTCACACTTAACTAGCTATACAGATTTGAGAACATGTTGCCATCTTTAATCCGATTGGAAATACCATTGCTTCCCCTATGATAGCTAGTTCTTCTTACAAAGAGGAAACCAGAGTCATTGGAATCCAGTTGGTCACCAGATTCACAGAATTGCTTTTTACAGGAAACATACAATCAAAAAATGTCATAATCTCGTTTGTTTCACTGGTTTCGGGTTCGTGAAAGTTTTTCCACATTTGGTAGACTTAAGGAGGAAAACAAATTTTTTACCTAGTAATGACATTAGCATATTTTGTTCCCAAATTTGATTGGCTTAAAGGGCACAGGAGACTTCAAGAGTTGCGGAATGTGCGAGCATTGTTGACACAACAGAGATTCCGAAGGAAGCAGGAACCAACGTAGTTTCCGAATGAGCTTGTTGATTTTTAAGTAGTTTAGAAATATCACATCTTGAGTGATTTGAGGTGGAAGGTGGAGGGAAGTTAGCAATTGATGAGCATGGCTTAGGTTTTCCTGGAAACTTGACCATTTGTTGGACTGTTTCGATGGATTAGTCATATTTTGAAAGGAATTTTCAAAATTCAAATAGTCCAACTTTTTATCGAAAGATTGCAATAGCGACAAGGATGCCTCATGTGGAAATATAAAATTTTACTAAAAATTTGAGAGAAAGTTAATTGCATAAACTAATTTCATTTGTCACAGGTAATGTAATTCTTACCTGTTGGAAGCCCCAATTCTGGACAAATGAAGCTGTGTTCCAATCTATCCTGTATAGTGGTAACAGTCTCCATCCATACAAAGCAATCAGTTTAACAGCTTCAATGATGAAATACACTTCTTCTAAACTGGCATGAAAACTGAGGGAGATTCGCACGAATCCTGGTTTCAAAACCGTACCGAAAGGTTTTACACGCTGCATCACATTTTCATAAGAGCTTGCTAGCGTGTCATCGATTCCCAAAAGGTCTTGAGCATAAGGACCAGCACACATGCATCCACCTCTGCACTGAATACCGAACAAGTCGTTGAGAAGGGCAGCGACAAAATTATGATGGAGAAAGTATCCCGAATCGAGATGTTTGATCATAAAAGAAATACATGGCAAACGAGGACTTTGAGGATCCCCCAATACATGAATTTCAGGTATCTTTGACCACTCACTGAGAACTCGTCTAATAAAAAAATGTAGCATAATATAAACACTTTGATTCCAAAAAATTTCTTTAGTAAAAATAGGGATCACACACCTGCAGCATGCAGCTTCTATTTCCAGAATATTTTGTATACCAACCAGATTTCGCAGTTGGAATACCAAACCGAGTCGAATAGAGCCAACGATGTTTGGAGTTCCGCCTTCCTCCCTTTTATAGAGGTCCTTCAATATGGAATACAATCATATTTCAATTGTTGAAACCTTCAAAAAGAAAAAGACTTCATGTTGACTTCTCACGTTGGCGTACTGGTGTCCTCTTTTTGTTGTAAATAGAACAGTTCCACCACCCATGCCATGGGGAATAGGATTTTGCATAACACGCTTTTTCACAACCAGTACACCTTTGCATGCACAATGCAATAAACTTGTACTCAATAATATATTTATATTTATGATTTTTTAAAGTTTTTTTTGACATTGACAAACCTGGAGTTTGTGGACCACCCAAAAACTTGTGCCCAGAGAAAAATACTGCGTCCTTGAAAGCCATTCTTGTGTCATTGTCATTGAGATGCCCACTTTCATTGCCTTGCTCACTATTCGGATTCATCTCTATTTTCACATGAGGTGCGGCAGCAGCATAGTCCCAGAATGCTAAAGCTCCGAATTCGTGTAATATTCTGGTGATCTCGATATCATCCGTCAATGCTCCGGTTATATTGGATCCCGTTGAGAAGCATCCGATTATCAACTGGTTTTCCTTGTGTTTCTTGTGTGCTAGTTTTTTTAAATTCTGACGAATGAAGCCAATGTCAACCTCTCCAGTCGATAAATTCATAGGCACCTGAATCACCTGAATATTTCCGTGTGTTAGCATAAATTTATTAAGTCCAATCTATAAAAATCATTTTAAAATTCAAATGAAATAAACCTTCTTTGCTGCTTCTCGCCAAGGCAAAATATTAGAATGATGTTCATAAGGACCAATTAGTACAATGATTTTCCGTGATTTTGGGTAGCTTATCAAATGTAACAGTTTATGGACAGCCGAGGTTGCCCCAGAGCCACAGAATATTACTTCATCGTCATCAGTCGCTCCTACAGACTGCTTAATGATATTTCTAGCCTCATCTCTATAAAAATTGAAATGAGAAATATTGGAATTCCTGCCATTTTTTTAACTACTTAAAACTTGCCTCAACATCTTACTCATGCGTTTACCTATATATGGTGGTTTGCAACGAAGTATTTGATACTGTAGTATGGATGTTTGCATAGTGGGGAAGAACATTTTTCTCAATAAATCTTTCAATAGATTTCACAGCCTTTCCAGAAGCTGTGTGGTCACAATACGTGTCTGGGAATCAATCAACAATTTTTCCGTGAAATATTTAATAAAATGTCTTGTGAACATAATAAAATTACCATTACATTTTCTCCAACCAAAGGGTCCCCAGAATCCTGTATTTGACCCAATAGTATCTGCATCCAATTTCGTCGCTAGATTAGCAACATTGCGAGATGGTTTAGAATCAGGCTCACCAGCTCTAAGGCTGCATTGAGACTGCTCGCTTTTCCGTCGTGTATCTATGTTAAGTTTTGATTGAAACATTTTAAAATGTAAAATTTGTGATATAAATTTATGCTGCGCCTTCTATAAAAGGTTTTTCTGAAGTGAAATAATATCACGTCAGTAACCATTGCTATTTATATGCTATCCCGTCTTCCTGAAGATTTGCGTCACTGATTTTAACTTAAAACCTATCTAATATCCACCGATGGCACTCAGTACTAATGAAATCTGATAAACCGCACAAATTTTTGCTTATGATAATCCTTCACCAAAGAATTTCTCTGAAATGACAATTGAGAATAAAGTTCTTGAACATTACCATAGTAATCTGAAGGTATGAGGTAGATATGTAGTTTTGCGAAATATCATAAAGTAGTGAATAGATCAGGTTTTGGAAAAACTATCTAAATTGTAGCATTTAATTATCATAAGGTATCCATTTTTCTAACAAATCTTTTTAGTTATTTCACCAAAGACAAATGCGTGAATATAGTTTCATTTTCATGAGTCACAAAAGCCGACATATGGTACAAAACAGTATATTTGCTTGATATTCATAACTGATGACGACAAACGAAAACCGGAAAATGCAGACAGCTTTATGATTCCAGTCTTGTTTCGTACCAAATGAATGTCGAGACATTTTGTAGCGATTTCCTTTTTTTCATATCATTTATTACAGCCAACTTATTTTGTATCTTATACAACAGAGTTACAAAGAATTGCTTTACACAGTATTATATAATAATATTTTGTGATGCAGATTACAGGATAGCTCTGAGATTTTGAGCTTAACTGATTCGTTTATTTTGCCAAAAGTACCCAAAATCAATCTATTGTATTTTTATTTTTTACACATTGCTCTGAGCGACGGGTTTTTCTTGGTCATGTATGTATGTATTAAATATCCAATTTAAACAGCCTAATTTCTTGTTTTTTCTTTCTATTGTATGTATAATCTTATGAATATAAAATGACAGAGCTGAGTGCAGCTCTTTGTGCAGCAACTATATACATTCTCGCAATTTGAGCTCTTATTCCGTTAAAATGAATTGACATTTGGCTTTACCTTTTAATCCATTGTCATCTAAATATGCTCATTTCTGTAAACAAGTCTACCTAAGCAGTCTCACTCTGCCATATCAAGCCACACCACCCGCTGAACTAAATAGCTCTCATTTACAACGCACATCACACACTCCCCATCCACTCCACCTAAAAGTACATGCACTTTCTTGTTTTACTTTTATCAACCAACCAGCCACTATTTTCCAATAATTTAACTGAACCACTTTATTAAATCTAGTGGGAGAAAAAAATGAGAGGTGCTTTCATTGATTTGATTTATTTGATGGGTGATAGATGAGAGGTCAATGGGAGCAGATCTAAACTTGCTTCCAATCATGTCGTGCTCACTGGGTACATTTATTTTGTATTTGTGGACTTGCAGAAAGACAATTTTGTAAGCCATCTAAACATCCCTTACATGTAGCACTGATTCTATCCAAAATGGTAAAATCTTTCCTCCGGTTACATTATTATGATCATTAAAACTCAATTAATATCACATCAGCAAATTCTTTAATCCAATTATGTACTCACAGAGATAGGCTACTAAATAGCATTACGGTCCGTAAAGTGTGGCATTTTAAATGAATAGGAAATAATAGAACTCTAATTTCTAGCATGTTTCAAAAATATTTTACAAATTCAGTCGGTCAGATAAGAACGTCAATGATAAAATTAAACTGGTAAATAATATTAAATAATTTAAAAGTGAACTAAAAAATTATCTAAGTAGTAAAGAAATCACTGCTGATAATAATTCTTGTGACCTATCCTGTATTGATGATGTAATTGATAGAATTTTAAATAATAATTGTTAAAACAAATGTAATGTACTTCTTGTAATTTTGAAATACTCATAATTCTTAATATTGTATTTCTCCTTAAGTATTCTTGACTTTATCAGCATAATTGCCTTGACGTGGGTTGCTGATTCTAATAAACTATAACTATGTCAAGCCTCTTTTTTAATTTTACGAATTTTAATAAAATTATTAAATAGTTGGACAAAACCTGCGAAAACTGAGCTTTGCAATAATGAGCTTAAAAAACATGCACATGTAACAAACGAATACTCAAGATTAGCAAAAACGGCAGAATTATAAAAAAAAATTATTTGAAAAATATAAAATAAAAATAATTTGGGTATACATTCCAATAATATCATTTAAACACGACACTGCTGATTACTGACATGTAATTAGGTTGATTTGGTTTCAGTTGTTACTCATTACGACTAAATTAACAAATTTTACTAATTATGCCGCTTCTTTGAAAAGGACTAATGAATACATGCGAGCTATATTAATGTTTTTGTCCTTTGAAAAATTCGATGGACTAAGTATCTGCATCCAAATTGAAACGTATTTAATTTTGAAGGCCAATTTTGTAAATGCTTGAGTAATTCTTTACAATTTGACAAATTTTATGCAAGTCTAAATTGAAACTGCATTAGCTGCTGTCCAATCTTTGCTAAATAATTTAAATTTATTTTTCATTTTCCAATCCTTCTTCATTTAATGTAAGAGATCAAAAAGTGGGCTACAAATTCTTATATGCTAAAATTGTCCTCTGTAAGTCTTTGTTTCACTGTTTACTTTGCCTACTCTATTCAAGTATTCGAAGACCAAGATTATGTACAAAACTATGAAGCTTAAAAGAACCATATTCGGTTTTCATAGATAGTGGGCACAGACGGGTCAGTAAGCGCAAGACTGCTTTTAAATTTGTAGTTTATTTGTAGTTTAATTAAGTAGCTAAGCTTGTAAAAGTAATCAATATATTGCTATATTAGTCAGTCTAACAAAATTATATGTAAACTAATAAATTTAAATATTACAACGAGATAACCTTGTTGAATTTCTTTTGAAATTGTTGCTATAAAAACCTTGAGCTGGACATGTGCTAATGCAAAAGTTTGATTGATACTTTACTGGCTATCCAGATTTGTGAAGACGTTGTCGTCTTCAATCCAATTTGAAATTTCATTGTTTGAACTGTAATAGCTACTTCTTCTTCCAAAGGAGAGACCAGAGTCACTGGATTCTCGTCGGTCATCGTTAGTTTCCTTGGATTCATGAAAGTGCTTTTGATAAAACTCATAATCTAAATATGTCATAATCTGGCTTATTTCATCTTCTTCGGGCTCGGGAAAGTTTCTCCACTTTTGGCAGACTTGAAGGGGAATACTATTCTCAGTTAGTCTATGCGGTTGATATTTTCTCATGCTGTTACCAAACTTGATTGGCTTAAAGGGAACTGAGGACTTCAAGGGTTCTGGAATGTGGGAGCGTTGTTGGAAAAACAGCGACTCCGAAGGCAGCAAGAACCAACGTAGTTTCCGAACAAGTTTGTTGATTTTTATGATGTTTAAGAATATCATGTCTTCAATGGGCTGGGGTGGAAGGTGGAGAGAAGTTAGTAATTGATGAGCCTGGTTTAAGCTTTCCTCGAAACTGGACCTTTTGTTGGGTTGTTTCCCGGGATTAGTCATATTTTGAAATGAATTTTCAAAAGTGAAAGATTCCAGCATTTGATCCAAAGATTTCAATGAAGACAAAGATGCCTGATGCGTAAATATTGAGTTTTTAGTAAAAATGTGTGAGAATGTTATTGGCATAAATCAATTTAATTGGTTGTAATCAATTTACTCTTTACCTGTTGTAAGCCCCCCTTGTGGACAAATGAGGCAGTTTCCCAATCTATCCTGTAAAAAGGCATCAGTCTCCATCCATGCAAAGCAATCAGTTTAACTGCTTCAATGATGAAATCCACTTCTTCTATAATGGCATGAAAACTGAGGGAGATTCGCACGAATCCTGGTTTCAAAACCGTCCCGAAATCTTTCACACTCTTCAGCACATTTTCATACGAACTTGCCAGTGTGTCATCGATTCCCAAAAGTTCTTGAGCATAAGGACCGGCACACATGCATCCACCTCTGCACTGAATACCGAACAAGTCGTTGAGAAGGGCAACGACAAAATTATGATGGAGAAAGTATCCCGAGTTGAGATGCTTGATCATAAAAGAAATCAATGGTAGACGAGGATTTTGGGGATGACCCAAAATATGAATTTCAGGGACCTTTGACCACTCACTGAGAGCTCGTCTAACAAAAGTAGTACCAGAAATAAGCATTTCAGTCCAAAAACTCCAGTGAAAATACCGATATTTAAAACAAACAAACCTGCAGTATGCGACTTCCATTTCCATAACATTTTGTGTACCAACCAGATTTCGAAGTTGGAATACCAAACCGAGTCGAATAGAGCCAACAATGTTTGGAGTTCCTCCTTCCTCCCTATCATGATGTGACTTAAAAGAAATAGCAACTTGTTTTAATTTTTGAATCTTTCTTAAAAATTGAAATTTGTTTGCTCTGTGTGCTCACCTCGAAGTACTGGTGGCCTTTTTTTGTGGTAAACAGAACTGTTCCACCACCCATGCCATGGGGAATAGGATTTTGCAAAACATGCTTTTTCACAACCAGTACACCTATGCGTGCAAAATGAATTAGAGATGAATTCATACTAAACGTATATTTTTATATCTCGAGTTAAAAATATTTCGCCTACATACCTGGCGTTTGTGGGCCACCCAAAAACTTGTGCCCAGAGAAAAATATCGCGTCCTTGAATGTCCTTGTGTCATTGCCATTGAGATGCCCACTTTCAGAGCCTTGCTCCCTATTCGGATTCATCTCTATTTTAACGTGAGGTGCGGCAGCAGCGTAGTCCCAGAATGCTAAAGCTCCAAATTCGTGTAATAGTTTTGTGATCTCGATATCATCCGTCATTGCTCCGGTTATATTGGATCCCGCTGAGAAGCATCCAATAATCAACTGGTTTTTCTTGTCCTTCTTATTTGCTAGCTCCTTTAAAGTCTGACGAATGAAATGAGTGTCAACTTCTCCAGTCGATATATTCATAGGTACTTGAATCACCTGAAAATATAATGAAGTATGTGAACATTTTCATAAATTAAAAGAAATAACAAAACAATAAAAGCCCCAAAAATTAAATGAGACAAACCTTCGTAGCTGCCTCTCGCCAAGGCAAAATATTGGAATGATGTTCATAAGGTCCAATAAGTACAATCAGTTTTCGTGATTTTGGATAGCTTATCGAATGCAGTAGTTTATGGACAGTCGAGGTTGCCCCAGAGCCACAGAATATTACTTCATCGTCACCAGTGGCTCCTACTGAATTCTTTATAATTGTCCTAGCTTCATTTCTGTAAAAATTAAATGAGAAATATTAGAACGTCTGTAAAATTTCCTAAAGCAATACAAATTATGATAATACATCTGTCATAATTTTACCTAAATATGGTGGTTTGTAACGAAGTATTTGATACTGTCGTATGAGTATTTGCGTAGTGGGGGAGAACCTTCTTCTCAATAAATCTCTCGATAGATTTCACTGCTTTTCCAGATGCTGTGTGGTCACAATACGTATCTGAAAATTTATTTTAAAATTTGGTAATAAAATATTTTTTTCTTAATAACGTTTTCTTGTAAAACCTTTAAAATGACCCTTACATTTCTTCCAACCAAAGGGTCCCCAAAATCCTGAACTTGACCCGATAATGTCTGCATCTAATTTCTTGACAACATTTGCCACATTGGCAGATGGTTTAGAATCAGGCTCACCAACTCTAAGGCTGCATTGAGACTGATCGCTTTTTCGAAGAGTTTTTATTTTAAATTTTGTGTGAAACATTTCAAAAATTTTTTTTTGAAAATTAAAATGTGCACTACACGTTTAGGCTCTGTCTTCTATTGAAGGTTTTTCACAAGTGAACTAATGCCATAGTAGTAGCAATTGGTATTTATATGTTTACCCCTTCTTGAGTTTTGCGTCATTGATTCTAATTGCAGGCACACCAAACGTAAATATAGACCAATAGTTATTCCGCACTTATGAAACGTGATAATCCTCACGAGCCTTTTCTTATGATAACCTTTCACCAGAGAATTTCTTTTATATGACAATTGAGAATAAAGTTCTCGAACATCGTCATAATAATCTGGAGAGGTAGACATATGCGGCACAATAATATGAGGCAGACATGGGTCTTTGCGAAATAACTTGAAGTAGCTAGGGCAGGTTTTGAAAAATATTTAAATTGTAGCATCCAAATATAAAAACAAATTCTTTTTAAAAATCTGGTTAGGTATTTCACCAATTACTAATGTGCGAATTGTTTCGTTTTCATTAGTCAAAATAAGGAAAATGTATGAAAAAAACATGATTTTCCTCCATTAAAAGTTTTTTATTCTAAAGTCACTGACGTCATGTCGTCGTGGCTTTTGTATTGTTTGTTTATTTGTCATCAGTTTGTTGACGTATGGTACAAAGCAATCAATTTGTTGGAGATGTTCATAATTGATGACGACAAACGAAAACCGGAAAATGCAGACAATTTTATGGTTCCAGTCTATTTGGAATAAAAAAATGGAGGTGCTTTCCTTGATTTGGTTTCTTTGGTTAGATGAGAGGTCAATGGGCAGATCTAAACTTGTTTCCAGTTGTATGGTCATCGGGTGCGAATATCTAATTGCCATTGTTTATGTAGACTTGCTGAAATTTGGATATATACTATACAAACAGGGCTACTAGAGTTGTTAACATTTATTTTATATTGTTTTATTTAAGCCAAACAAAACACCACGTAGTTATATTTTAAGTAGAGGAAAAATGGGGCCATGGATTTTTCGTATTGCTGTATGCCAGAAGGTCTGGATTCGCTTAAATTTCAAACAAGAATTAGTAGACCCAATCCCACAATATACAAAATAACTTTGCGAATTTCAAGTATGTCCTTTTATATTTCACAATCAGTCTAAGCGAACAAGGAAAGCTCCCAATTTAATTGTAAAAGTGTACATATTATGCACAACGATTATTTGATTTTACACAGAAAAGCATATTTGGAAACGTTAAAATTTTTATTTTCATGGGTAACTGGTCTTGCATTTCTTAAAAATAAGTTACGAACAAATTTGAATAAAATAATTAAATATGGGGCTATAATATGAGAAAAGTTATGTTTTGTAAATGCACGCTTAAAAATATATTAGTCTTTGCGAGTTACAAACGAGTGCTGACGTATATCAAAAAATGACAGATTTTTTTTTTTAAATCGAAAGGAAATTCAAATAAAAAATAATTCCAACGTACATTCCAAGAAAATAATTTAAACACGACAATGTTAAATTCTCGATGTAATTATGTTGATGTTTCCTCAGTTGTTAACGAATCAAGTTACCTGGGTCCAATTACACGTGTCGGTTTTAATGCCAATCACTAGAAAAGCAATATCTGTCTGGAAACGATTACGGTAGGTTGAATTGTCGTTTCAGTTGGAGAGATTTATAGTTTGAGATAATAGCGAGAATACTGCAGATTAATATCAGGAGCCTACTTGTTGTAGGTAGATAGTTTAATTGTATTGAATTGTAAGGTAATTGAGCATTAAGAATATGAAAAAATCTGTACATTTTTTGCGTTCTTTAGAAAGATGACATGTGTATATTATGGTACATGAATAATGAATACATCCGAGCCATAATAATCTATTTGTTCCTTGAAAACTTTGATGGACTAAAAATGTATATGACAATTCAATTTTTTGAATGTTTAAATGGTTCGGTGATTTCCTTGCAAGTCTAAAATGAAAATGAATGTTAACTGGTGTGAACTTTCGGGAAAAATTTCAGCATATTTTTCATTTCACCACTTGAGACCTTCTCTTAATTTAGGAGATTCTTATTCTGTGTTCGTCACGGTTTTTGTTCTAAGCTTTTCTGCTCCAAATTTTTGTGTATGCTGGTCATGCAAAATGGTCTTCTGTGATGTTTACTTTGCCAGCTCTGTTTAATGGGTCTCCCAAAGCTCTCGAGCTTATATACAACTTTTGTAGTTTAAAGTCTTAATTTTATGGTTACATAAATCATATATTCATTTATATTCTGACATTTTAACTTGAAGTTTTCCAAAACGAAAATCACTTGGTTACACAAAGTGATTTGAAATTTTTACATATCAAAAATAAATCATATAGTACGTGGAATCTGCCTTCACAAAATGGCCTTAGCTCAGGTGTTCTTCCTTGTGAAATCAGTTTTTCTAATAGTTCCATCCTAAAAGATCTGTCCAGAAATCTATCCGACTACCAAATGGTTCTGGAACCACTCTTGGTATATCCTCATTATCCAGCAGCATGTATGGAATGTTGTATTCATTCTCACCGGAGCTTATGTAATCGTTTATGCTTGGCCACGATACATTGCGGAATGTTAAGGGAATTCTGGGGGAAAATCATAAGAAGTGTGCATGTTTTCAACTGAAACATTCATGTTATTTTTCTATGATTTTATTTAATAGTTTTCACTTACGTGCCATTAGCAAAGTCAACGATCGCCTTAACGAAACTACGCGAAAACTCAGAATCACGACTTGAAAGGTATTTCGTGATTCCAAAAATATTCCAAAGCTGGAGCAAATCTTCACCGTGTGAAATACCTACATTGTTTATTCTCAAATTACACAAATTTCTCAAATTTAATAATCTATTAAATTGTTTTTACCATAAGGACGAGAGCTGTTTACTCCAAGTATATTTTCATACATCCAGTCAACTATTATTGACCAGATAAGCTTTATCCCACCAGGTAGCCAGTCATCAAAACTGATAGCACGATATGAGCTATATAATCCAGGACTAGTACTGCTCGTGTAATTAAAGTAGTACATGTAAACAGGAGCTCCAATTTTCGCATGATAAATGGCAGCCACATGATTTGGATGATAGAAGCCTGCATCAGACACCATTAAAGTCAAATTCCTTTTAAAACCCTCCAAATCATCAGTGAATGTTTTGCTGGTTCCAAAATACGTTTCCCTAATTTTTCTGCAAGTTTCAATCGGCAATGGCTCATCCAATATCATAATATTATTCACAAGATCCTCCCACTCACTATCCAACTTTGGAATCAATTCAGGCATCGCTTCAAATCTCGCTGAGCGAATGCCGCCTTCTCCAGAATTCACTCCAAACATGATTGGTATTGCAGGAAAATTTCCAGATTTCAAAATTTCGTGAGGTCTCTTATCCAAAAATTTACCATCAATAGTGGCTACAAACATGTCATTAGGCTGGAGTGGATCCATCAATGTATTTTGATATTTGATTAAATCTTTCCATTCCGTGTTTTTATAGCATTCCAACAGCCCATTCATTTCGTTTTCCTTTAGACATTTAGCTCGTTTTGCATGAGTCATTGCAATTTCTGTGGGATTTTTGGAGAATGACCATGGAGGCAAACTGCTCGCAGATTGAAGAATTGCCCTGTGAATCAAACCACGTGACATGGGGCTAAGCAAGTGCAGATGACTTGCCACTGCCCCGGCAGATTCGCCAAAAAGCGTGACTTTGTTTGCGTCACCTCCAAATTGACCAATATTCGTTTGAATCCACTTGAGAACTAATAGCTGGTCCAGGAATCCCATATTTCCTTGAGGAACGTTTTCATCCTTGAGATCTTTTACATTTTTAAGATTTAGGAATCCATATGGCCCTAATCTATAATTCATCATGACAAGCACAACGTTTTGATCCATAAAATACTCCGGCTGGTACATTTGAGATCCGCCGGAAATGAATGCACCGCCATGAATATAGACCAAAACTGGTCTACTTCCATTTCCATTAGCAACATTCACAAATACGTTCAAGTAGAGACAGTCCAACTCTCCAAAGCATTTTAAACTCATCATCACATCATACTGGGCGCAATTTGGTGGAAAACTTGTCACTTGCTTTGTATTTTCCCATGGCTCTACGGGAACCGGTGGTTGAAATGAAAGTTTTCCTACTGGTGGCTTTGCATAAGGTATACCCAGAAACTGCCAGTATTTTTGGCCGTCTCTGGAGTGCTGAATGTTTCCTTGAACTGGCCCATCTGAAGTCATGATCACTGGGGTGAGCTCCAGGTCTTGGGCAGATTTCCATTTTATTAACACCAAAGAACAAACAACTGCAGTGAGAACAGTGAAGCCGAAAAATTTAAGAAAATGATGCGAGCTGTTGCTTTCAGTCTTTTGACCATTGACTAAGTTTAAGCACTCTACCATTATGTAAAATATTTAGTTAATTTGTCATTTCAAACGAGCAAAGCAAGTGGCTGTGATCACTTCTTAAACTTTGATATTACTATGACGATTACTTCATCATATGTTTTTGAGCGTGCTTGAACATAGCGATTTCAAGTTTTCTCATGCGTGACAGAGCAACTTTTGAGATTAGAATTCTTCATTCATTTTACAATTTTACACAACAAGCAGACATACAGCTTCTTGAGCGCATTCTCATCTTATGAATCAAATTCGTCTAAAAGATCTTGTTTTTACAGACTTGGGGTTAGCCCATGAATATTGCGCGATCAAATGGCAAAAAAAGACAAAGATATTTACTGTGCTATGTAATATTTGAAAGAATTCTTGCACAATTTTTTTAGAATATTGTTAGGCTTACAAATTACTTGGTATGGCATTATCTGACTTCAGAAAACTTAAAATATTCTTGTAAGCATGGTGCAGTGCATGCCGGACAATGAAATATATAGGAATTCATACAGTACGTTTCTTATGTCAGTTGCTAGCAATCAAACGCGGGATTTTATGATTTGTATTTTCAATAGTTTTTTGTTATTGTTGAAACATAAAGTCCCCTACTAATAAACGGAAGAATATCCTGTCACAAACTTTTGTCCTCAGATTTCGCTCAAAATTTGTATAC
>JAQIXX010002804.1:0-22436 GCA_034700605.1 Willowsia nigromaculata | reverse complement strand
CAAATTTATTGCTGCTGCCTTTTGAGCATACGACACCGTTAATCAACTAATTAGATTTTCCTAGTGTGAGAAGGGGATTAAGAGGAAAACCTTTCATACACGTTCGTTAGTTAACTGATCAGAAACAGAAACACCAGCTGCTAACCACTTTTCGTCTCGTTGATACAACACCTTCTCTTTTCCCGTCTCCGCTTATTCGATAGAAACACCCCCTTCCTTAGCCGACAGTGGATCCAGGTATGCATATGAGAGCGAAAACTAATTATAGGCTTTATACATGAAATATATTCGCCTAGTTTAACAGTAAATAAATACGTCTACTTGTGAGAAACTAGAGAGCATTTTATATATTGAATTTGCATAGTAGATCGTTAATCAGTATTTTTTATGCTCATTACATATGTATGTCTTTTAGTTGTTTATGCGTATATCCCTGAGAAGTTTTAAATTTTGAGACAGAGTTGAGTTGTTATATAACCAACGAGCGGTGATGACAAAATTCATCTCATTATGTGTACTCAGGAACTTTTTCCCTGTAAAGTTCTGATATGCAAAAATTATTCACTTCACTCATTTCGCTATTAAGTATTTACGCTGGACCCTTGTCTCATTAGTCCCGGTGTGCTATGAAAATTGCATACTTCGCAGTCATGCCGCTTTTTGCTTTTAATTAATTCCAATGAACCCATGTATCTGTTAAAACGGATGCATAAATAATTCACCCGTCCAATCTGTGTGCTTTTAAAATATTTCTTCACTTTAGAAGTTTACTTTATGCGATATACGGGTTAGAGTACCATCAAAGTGCACTGTGCATGCATACAATTTCATTTGAAATTCTTCACTTACCCAAGTTGATGCACATTGAGAAGTTTCTTAAGAACTTTGTAGCAGAATAATCCCTCCACACTAAGAAACTTTTTTCTAGATATACACTATACTGGGTTAACGTGTGTTTGTCGAATTTTTATTTCATCGATCCAGACATTGCAATTTATAATCTGTAATATCACAAACTAGCACGTTATTCCAATCTTAATCTTTTGTGTCCCTTTTGTTATAATTATTTTTCAGTGCTTATATGATGGTTGAGTTCGTGATGATGAGGTAGATAGATAGGTTTCCTGATTAGCAGTGAACGGATTGAAAGATTTGAGCATACTTAAGAGAGACTTGAGAGAAGTTTTTGCTCTTCAAGCTTTTGATGAAGTGCAGATATTGAGCAGTTAGTATGTTGTCAGTTGTCAGATCATTTTTTCATAGTACGTCACAAACGATTGCGCACAAAGTCTACATTGTAGGGTTTCTACCACATCTTATGTAATATGAAATCTTTGCTATTTTCTAACCACTACTACTGAACTGAACACAAATGCTACTCCAGTCCAGCCTTTCACCGAAACCACCAGTACAAATGCCTAACTTCTAAAACTAAACAATATGCAATGAAAATAGAAAATATCAGCGCTCTTCTCCTTCACTTCCCCTCGCTCAACATTCGTGGTAACAATAATTATTTTTTAAAACGTCCTTGAACTATAATGTGTCAAGCACACTATTCGCAGCACATTCAACGACTAATATTCTAATGATGTGTAATGTTTCCGTTTATTAACTCATGCAATGGAAATTTTGTAATCATTTAATGAGGTTGAAAATTCATGTTAAAATTTTCTATCCAAAACACCTCAAACTAATTTGTACGTTTTATGTAAATTTGCAACATTGCTCTATGGAATGATGGTTTCCTCCCTTTTACCGGATCTTTCGTTGCATTGTTTTATTCGTAATTATATTATTTAATCTATTTGCATTCAAACATACACTCTTTTGTCGCGCTGTTTGACAAGTAAAAACAATGTTCTTTCGGCTCTTTGCTTCGGCTTAGACAAAAAATTAATAAGGGATCATAAAAAATTGTTTTATAATGCGTGAAACTTCTATAAATGACAAGAATCTACCCTTATTCCTTTCATTGTGGCCATTTACAAAACCACTTCAGCACTATCATATCGTGAAGTAACCTTTTCTGCTACACTTTCTTTCGTTTATTCCTTATATGTAGATATTTTTTATCTCATACAATATCCAAATCCCTCGTCATATTCCACGAAATATGTAACCGCTTGGGGGTTGGGGTCCTATTTAAGTACTCATTGATTCCTGTGAGCACTTTAGTCATGCCTGCTGCTCCTTTGAAATGGAAATAATGGCAACAAAGTGAAAGATCTAAGTAAATACTACTGGGATAACATGACACAATACAAACCTCATGAAATGTTCATGTTGTGGAAGACCTTTTTGATACTGTATCATAAATCATAAATTCACAACTTATTCTTTTTCTAAAAACTAAAATCTCTACAGATTAAGTACGTTTCTTTGATCCATAAAGTATATCGGAATAAACTACATGCTATACTCTTAAAGTATATAAACCTAGTTTGGTTCAATAAGTTAAGACGACACGACGACATCCATATCTTCTTTTTATTTGATTTCTAGTAAATTCCATCTTATAATTGACGGAAATCTATTTCGTAGTAATATTTTAATTTCCTTACATATTCGCTGTCTTGCAAAGCATGAAGATTTGTGGATTTCATTTGCGGGCTACGCTTTAGCTTTGCTAAGCTAGCAATCCGCCACACATGAACTGCAGTTAGACGTACAAAATCGCAAAGTTTTAGAAACTACTATTTCATAGATGGCATAATATTGTGCTGTAAAGACTCATGTATGCCATATTTGAACCTTTGAAAGTTTGAAATTATGAAATTCTAAAAGTGGTTATCGATTCCGAATAAATTTGTTATAATTGTAATTGTAAGGAAATGAAAGCGTTAGCTATAATTATATATAGGCAATCAATACCAATTGTGTATTCAGAAAGGATACAATTACATATAAGTGCTACACGCATGTCCATACTCGGCATATGCATAATATAAGCAAAGGACAAGAGGATGTGCATGCGAGGGGTAAAGTTATCCCCATAAAGTCCTCGTGTAGATCGCCGCGCTGCAAAAACATTTCAGTAAATAGATAGACGGACTGGAGTTCAACTGGAATGAGTTTGATATCACGTACATTTTGTGATTTTTTGTGGTGAGCATACGCTAATGTTCGTAGTCATTTACAGGTTGCATACAGATTTAATCCCGTTTAGAAGTACATTATCGTTTGCTTAATTACAGTGGGCCAAGGAGGGCTTAATCATATTAAAATGAGAGTCCTGAACAGTCTAGTAGGATTAGTGTTCCTTTTTATGGCCTATAAAGTGGCCGTCGTTGTCTGTGTCTCATTAAGTGTCAATGACGTAATGAAAGAAGAATTTTACGAGAAGCGTCAACGGTACTGCTCAAATCGTCTTTTAGACGTGGTTGCATATGTTTGCAGCGCTGGACGAAAATTGGAACACCCCCTATATTACAGTCCTACATCCGATTACAGTTTGACAATTCCAAGGCCATCCGATTTTCGACCCAGGAGAAACATTGTACGCGACTGTTGCAAACGGAAATGCAGTTTTAGTTATATCGCAACGTACTGTTCTCCATCAGTATGGTACGTACACGAGAGTATTTTCTAAATCTAAACAAATCTTGCTAAATATATTCTTACCAAAAATAATCAATAGCTAACGTGTACCTGTAAACTGATTCTAATCTAATAGGCGTCAGCGCAAGATGTTTCTTGGTCAGCGGTCAAATCTTAACACTACCAGAAAGCAGTGGAACATCAAGAACATTAGCCACCCAAGCATCATAATCAATCTTCCCAGGCAAACCAACGACTACAATTATTAATTTTCATTAAAGATGTCACTTTATAATGAAATAAACCATTTTTACATTGAAAGTTTTACATTGTGTTTACAACGGCGTATTTTTCACACCGGGGCATAGTGAGACGATTATATTTAATTTAATTAGGCATAGACCAGTGCTCCTCATTTTAAAATTTTCCATGACAGGCAAATTCAAATTGATATAGGATAAACGACGATATACTACCATATAATGTTATGTTTACCTAAATTTATTTTACATGATTAGTTCACATGCCAACCCTTGCTGCGATATATGAAATCATGCTCTTACTCTGACGATGACTAACGTCAATGTCCTATATTATGGGAATATCGACCACAGGTATGCACACACAGGTACTACCTTCACTCACTCAAAAACGCTCACACAAAAAAACAGCATTTAGTCTCCCAAAAACGTTAAGCATAGCAGGTAGGTATTAGGTGAATAAAAGCGAGAAGAATATTGATCGTCAAGAACATTTGAGTTTTGGAATTCCTTCAGATTAGACTTAAAATTAAACTACATTTAACTTCGTAAATGGTTCAGAGAAGAATTTACGAAGTTAAGTTAAGGTTCCCTGAATTTGAGCAGTGGTATCGTTAAAACGCAAACAGTAACAGCATGATAGCGCTAAGTAAACGCGACAGCAGTAAAATAGAATATGCGCAAGTTCATATTTGATACAAATGGAAAATATCAGTGACGAAGAATTTACAATACAGCGAATTAAACAAGAGCCAATTGATTCTGATAGTTTTGAAATAGATGACATGGAGTATGAAATAGAATACTGTGTTAGTGAAGCAGACGTTACAGAGGATGTCGAAGGCTTAACTACTACACCAAAAATGGCAAAAGTTATTACATCCCTTGACAGTTTCACGATTGCGGAAACGATTGCCTTCATAAAGGCCGAGGCAAGTGAACACAATCCAAACTTCATCACCCTCTCAAAAGCCATGACGAAAACTTACAAAAGTCACAGAAAACCAACGTATGACAAGATTGACACATCTATTCATGATATCATGAACTTTCATGGACTCCGACATTACAAAATGGTACTTGTGCACTATATCTAAAAATACCTTATACAGACTTTATTCGTCATCACAAAAAGGTTCATTTAAGAATTTGAAATTTTTTATTCCTAAGTTTAAGGAGGAGTATGGAAGGATCCATAATGATATCACCAAAATAAATGACTTAGAGAATAAATTAGAAGATGTATTAAAACACACCTTCCACAATCAAAGGAAAGAAGAAAATAGGATCGTTAAAAAAGCAATACGGCTATGGGACAAGAAAAAGCCAGATAAACAATACATGCGTAAGATATCATTTAGAAAATTTAATTAAGAAAAAGAAAAGTAGGAAGTGCATTGCTAATGGCTAATTGCAGAAAGTCTTGGAATACTCGTATTTTGCTTCACACTTGCCAATAACAAGGGAATAAATTCCCTGCTGAACATAATAAGTGATGTAAGTAATAACATAATCGTTTCGATTTGGTTTCCGTATTTTAAGATTAAGACTATGAAATTTGGGAAATACTTGATTACAGGGAGAAAGAATTAAGACAAGGGAGCTTAATAGAATCGCCACGCCTAGGATTTTTGTTCATCGAGAAGACTTGTTTCGTGCCGAAGAAGACTCCGATATCTGGATATACATTGAAGCAACCAAATTCCTGAAAGTTCCAAATATGTACGAGGCTATTCTTTGCACGTATGCTGCATTCTATGTATGCAATATTGCATTCCCACCTGAGCTGGTATCGCTTTTTGGATTTTTTGATGAACTTGCTAACAAGCACAAACCAAGGTGTCTAATCTAAGAAATCTACATCTATCCTTACCTTGCCTAACCCAAGCTTGATATTTTCATAATATAAATATTATTACAGAAAACGGACCTCAGCTCGTAGTCTACACAAATTCAAACGAAAGCAAGCCAGAGTATCCACATGAGCAATTTGCTCACTTTGCTGTCTCACTCAGCAACATAACTATGCAAGTACAAACAAACCCCAACACAATACTCAGATAGACTTGACAGCAGACTTAACTTGAAGTTACGTACTTGACAGCAGATAATATTTTTCGTCGTTGGTCTGGCATTTATGGAATGGATTTATTTATTTTCATTGGATTTGCCTATTTCATAGATTTTAGAAGTTCAAAGCTGTAGAATGGTACAATAGGGGTTTGTAAAGTCTGGTTTTAGTGTGGATAATAGTTCTCAAACAGACAAAAAGTACATTCAACGTATCTCCAACATTGTACAAACACATAGCTATGACGGCATTATATTATAATATATTCGTACTACCACAAAAGAAGTCCGTATTACTTGTTACGAATACAATAAGTTCATTAATGCTCATTGTCAATGCCCCTGACAACGATAAATCTAAAGATTCATATATCTAAACAGTTTACATGTTTAAGTTTGAGGTACTTTTGAACAAAATTTTACAAAAAGCTTTTATTACTAGCCCATTATTTGATATTCATATAAACTCTCGCAATGCACTTCGTAACTAGTAGTGTTTCCCAAAATACATACAAAAATACAACTAGTAGTGTGGCGGCGGTGATGATGATGATGAAAACGTATTTCAATGTAATCTTCATAAATGCATGTATCCACTTTTTACGTTCGTGTATATCATATCATTTTCTTATTCCCTGTTAAATTATTCTGAAGTGGCATACCTAGACCTAGACCTCTACATATAAGTGGAGTAAGTCAAGCCCAGTTAGTTGTGTGGACGCAGGAGTGTGAGAACAAGTATAATAATATATGGAATGTACCTTTTTACAAAGCCACGGTTACCGTACACATTTCTCATTTAACTGTTTAACCATTGTACTCAATACTTTACAAAGGATGGATAAAGTATCTATCAAAAGTTTATTTGACTACCAATTTGGTATCTCTCTGTGAAAAGAAAAATAGATAACGCTGATGATGATGAAGGCTGCTTTGTGTGAGATGTGAATGCTATATGTTAATGTTAACCTGTTATACTTTCAACTCCCCTCATTGCAACGAAATATGAATTTAGATTTTTTTGCTCTCTTCAAAGATTTTTTATTTAATTAATATATCCATCCACGCAAGGCTAGCCAGATGTAAATGTATATTAAAGCTTTATCAACGGAAATTTAATTCTAAATTATGTCACATCTTTAAAATATTTTTTAGTAAAGTAATAAATGCAGAAAGTCATGTTAAATTGTAACAGCAATGCTTTAATAATTAATAATAAGCACTTTTCGAGAGCAAATCTTGGCTTATTAGTTTGCCCCAAACTAACAATTAACTTTTGTTAAGTTCCAAGTAAAAACTTTTCAAACGCTAGATCATAAAATTATAAAAATATGAAGGACAACATGAACCTACTAAGAACATTGCGATACTCACATAAAATAATTGCATCGCAGCAGTAGTACAACATCCACTACAGACATTACGAAATAATTAAAATGTGTAATGAGCATAATTAAAAAAGATAATCCTTAAAACTGCTACAGTAAAAGCATATAGCATCAATTCCTCTAATATCTGGTTTATCTATGGTCTGTACCCACTGAAGTAGACTGTCGACCGATCGTCAACTGGCAACAAAAGATGTTCTTATACTCTTTCGTCTTATGGTCTTCTCTATTGTCCATATTACCTTCTTCTGCTATGAACGAACTCCGATTAAGCGTACATGGCAAAATATTATCTACATTCCTCAAACGAAGATCCCCTTAAAACTACGATTAGTCAACAATAATAATTTAAGCATCAGACAACCCTCAAGTCTAAGAAGTTTCTGGTACATCCGACATTATTACATAATAATTTATTTTTTAATAATAATCGACTACGCAGAGAGGAGTTTCTTCAATCACATCAGAGTCACTTTTGTCCAAAATTCATAAACGATTGTATGCACAGAGCCGTTTGAACGGTTCTCGACAAAATCCTAATTCCTTAAGTATCGCATTGTTACGATAAAGACAAAAGCGCAGCGAAGATTATAAATTTCCTTTTTTTAAACGCTTAAGTACCTAACGACCTAACTACCTCATTTGACATTTAAATAACCTCTACATAAATACAATGTTTAAACCGCAACATTAAATGCTTCAACCTAGAAATAAACGCTAAAAGCTATATCGCATTTGGATGCTGTGAACTCACTGACAGAATCTTATTGACTTAATTAGCAAAAGTATAAAATATTTGATCGATTTAAATATCAATTCTGCAGAAGATTCAGCGGGATATAGGTGCAACTAAATTTGAATTAATTTCATGAAGTCCAAGCAAACAGTTGCGAAAGTATAAAAAAATAAATTAGCAAATTAATGAAGCAAAGCATATTATGTAAGCGGAAGTGAGATAATTTTAAACTATTTGGATTCTGTTAGCATTGCTTCGTAATCAGACTGAAGCCCACACTATATATGCAATTTAAATTGACTACATATATGGTTTAATGAAAGTATACAGGATAAAAAACAAACAAAAGCCTAAAAACCAAAAATCGTTTGCTCGCATATGACTCTGTATTTAAAATGTTGCTAATAATTTATAATTAATACACATGCGGTATTGTGCACCTATTATTTCTTACCCATAAATGCAGTTTTGTCGATTCTAGCACAAATATGAAATCTTGCAAGTATCCCTTTTTATGATTAAAATTTGTTATCTCAAGACTGTCCTTCGCTTAAACAATGGAAAAGATTGAGCGGATTAGATTGTAGACCCATACAACCCTCGTACTTTTAGAGTGTACGGAAAAAATACTTACTACGTTAACCTAACTATGCCGTATACCTACACACACAAGCAAGTTGCACCCATCGCATGTATATAGATATAAATAACATCGTAAATGCAGCGTACAATAAGTATATAAGACTTTGAATACACCGAAGAAAAAAGGCATTAGCAAAGCAGTACTCCATGCATGATTTCTCATGATCACCAAAAAATTTCAAGATATGATAATGCTAAGTGCATAGTGTAGTCATTTACACGTTCATCATTTGTCAATATAACACAAAAGATAGGAACTGCACATCTGATGTCAAGAAATAAGTAAAAGAAAGAACAAGAAACTAATTACATTTAAATTGTTGAAATAATATCTAGCAAAGTTAGAAGAGGGATGAGAAAAAATGGATACGCAAATTCCAGTTGAAATAATTGACACTTCAACAAACCCACCTACAAAATATACACGCATTTCTAAATTAGGTAAAGGTGGCAGCGGCATGTGCTTTCAAGTGACGGTTGAAAACTCTGCGAATCCTTTTGCACTGAAAGTGATTTCAAAAAAGCCACTAGAAACTCCATTTGAGATGGTTCAAATACAGAGAGAACTGCTTATCCATGAAAAAATGGATCATCCAAACATTGTCAAATTCCACAAATCCTTCAGTGATCAAGACTTCGTTTACATCGTATTAGAGCTTTGCAATATGCAAACTCTCAAGGAATTGTCAAAACGGAGAGTTAAGATCACAGAACCCGAAGCAAAGTATTTCTTGCGTCAAATCTGCGAAGCTGTGACTTATTTACATGAGAAGAAAGGGGTCGTCCATCGTGACCTAAAGTTAGCCAATGTCTTCATTTCCGACATGAATATTAAGATTGGGGATTTCGGCATGTGCTATTTTATGCAATCTGTCCGAGAAACAACTATGTGTGGAACGCCGGCTTACACGGCCCCAGAGATGATTAATAGGAGCGGTTATAGTTCAGAAATAGACGTCTGGTCTATTGGGTGTATGCTGTATGCACTGCTTGTCGGATCACTACCATTCAAGGCAATGAGATTTAACGAATTATGTCAAAAGATCGTCCGCGGAGATTTTGAAATCCCTGACAATTCGTATCTAAACAATGCCGCGATCACCTTAATACGTCGAATACTTACACCGGATCCTTCAAAACGCCCTTCAATTCGCCAAATTTTAGAGGACGATTTTATGATCAACGGATTCATGCCCAAAACACTGCCGTCCTCATGTTTGACTGCGTGTCCTGGGTTCAACTCAGCAGGTCCCACCGATAAGAACAAGCTCAAGATCCTAATTGTCAGTCTGCGAGAACAGGTTCAGAGTGCCATCAACGCAGAATCTGCTACCGTGATTGCAAATTCAAACGATCAAGTAGAAGTCCTATCCATGGCCCCAACCAACTCTGGATTGGAATCAATGCTAACATCATCATATCCGCCTGTTGCTCCACTATTCACCTGGTTTCGCTCAACACAATCTGTTATAATGTGTTTCCGCAATGGCACAGTTCAAATCAATAATTTTAAGACACACCGGAAGTTGATCTTGTGTCCATTACAGGGAGCAATATCAGTTTTGGAAAAGGATAAACGAATGCGTACATTCAGTTTCACTCGCATAAGCAAATCAGGATGTACTACTCTACTAAAACAAGACCTACAATATGCATATTCATTACTTCGTCACATTCCTGATCTTTAATTTTAATAATTTTCACTTTCCTGTACTTTCTTTTACTTAATAAATTTTTAAGCTTAATAAATATTTTTCCACTTTTATTGTCATTTGTCAAACTTTCTCTGTACTCATACAATGTTTAATTTATATAGAGCTAGCGATAGCGATAATGATAACAAAGCGATTATAATAAATTTTTGTTGTAATCCGAAAAACGTAAACACAAACATCATAATAGCATAGCAGACGCGAGAGAAGGAATGATTTTATTTGCAAAACGCATCCTACATTTATCTCATGGAAGTTTCACATTACTTTATATAACTATCATAACATTGTGCATAACTTAATAAAATAAAATAAACCAGCATTTATTGAAATATGATAATAATAACTTGAGTTAATAAGTAGTGTAATCAACACTACTTATTAACTGCTGGAAGAATTCTTTTAGGCGAATTTGTATCCCTTGAACCCCAGGCCAGACACCTCCCTCCAGCATCAGAACTCTCTCCCATGTTTTCGTTATCCACTCCTTCCACACAACCGAAAAACCGACAAGAATCCAAACAGAAATCAGAAAAACATATTACTTACGTACTGTACCCACACATACACAAGCAAGTCGCATCCATCGCATGTATATATATAATAACCTCGTAAATGCAGCGTACAATAAGTATATCAATTAGTTTGAATACACCAAAGTATGACGTGATAAAACTGGATGAGCAAAAGGATACAAACGACATTTCTGTTCACTCTTCGGTTCGCACCAGTGTCGTACACTTTGAGTTCACGTTCCCTCGTTAAAATCCATCTATTCCAACTCCTTAACCCCTATATACGTATTTTTTTCAAATACGCTGCAATTATGGTCTGGTTAACCTGTAGGACGGCAACAGCCATCTTAGCATCTATCGAAATAGTAAGCTGTATACAACTAATCACTCATTTCAAAATAAATAAAAAAATTCCAAAGATTTCAAAGATTTATATTCCACAGACTTTCTACGTCATCACATCTACTTTCATTCTTTTCCATTTGGCGACCCTCGTATATATTTGGCATACTGGTATTCTGGACAGTCCCGTGCCTGATTTGGATTTGCTTATGGATTTGAAAGAGATATTTCCAGATTTCCCCGAATTTAAAAACGAATGTAGGAAAATAATTTAAATAATTTTTTCTTAAAGCATATGAAAATTATTCCTACAGTTAACCACTACAAATGTTGTCCTATAGCGGATGTCGCTAAAGTGTTGCCCTTTAGTTGTGCATCGGATGTCTTTGTTGTTCTTGGACTCGGCATTTGTTTGTGGAATTCCATCAAATTGTTAACATCTACCGATAAGGTTATAAAGGAATTTAATATTTTTCTGAACCGAATTCTATCGACCTTTTAATGACTCTTAATAAATAAATTTTAACTCTATAGAAAACGGATCCTAAAATCGCCCTGCGAGACGCCCGGGTCTACTTCTATTTCACAGTGTACACTGAAATCGTTTTAACTGCTTTGATGTTGGCAGTTCATGAAGATTTGAATATAATATTTGTGTTTTTGGTCACTTTGCGTATCTTCTGCACTATAGCTGCGTACAAGTTCATAGGAAAACTCGAATTGGGGCAATAACACGAATAGTACACAGCTCTCCCTTTCAACATACTTACTTGATCCAACCCACTTTGTACTTGTACCAAGTATTTCTTTACACCGATTAAATTCTCAAATCTCGAATTAAAAATTATATTGATACCCTACACCCTAAATATTATTGTAACTTTAAATAACTTATCGATCTTTATCTTTAGATTAACGAGTCTCTTGTAATGTCAAGATAAAAATAATAATAAAAAAGATTCGATCATATATTATGCAGGACTCACTTTGTCCATTGTTTTGTGATTATTTGTGGGGTAATTTTTAATCATTCCAACTTACTAATAAAAAAACTTAAAATCTCCGTTCCAATAATTCACGACCACAATCAGTAAACGATCATGATACTAGATAGGTAGAGCGAAGAACTCAATCGCAATAAAGAATGTACGAATTCTCAGCTATGGTTTTCTAATACTCACATCCCACGTCTCAATCATCAACTCAAAATCACTTTTCTTCCATCATTTCAAAATACTTTTCGTAACAGATGTAGAAGACGAAAATCGTAGATGTAGAAGAAGCAGTTTAGTACTGGATCTAAAAATCCATAAATTGGGTATTCGGAAACAATGAGCTTTCCAAGCTCCAGGTGCCTACAAACTAATAAACTGTCGCAACTTGAGTAAAACATTGATAAAGATCTTGACAGCGGAAGCACTAAGATCACTCCGGCTATACAGACAATAGTCTAAAAGATTAATCAAAACGAGGTGAGTAAATAGAAGTTGATTAAATCATAATACACAGATTCAATTAGTCAAAATCATAGAATGAATTCATAAAAAATGCTTAAAACTTCGTGACGTGGTGTGTTGCAGATTTTATCTTTGCTTCTTCTACGAAGGCATTTACATAGGATTTAATTCCATATTTCATAGCAGCAAGTAAAGGTTATCCATTGCCAAAACAACACAAACCTTCATCGTTATAGCTGCCTTCGGGTATGTACTTTCGATATTGATTATTGATACTCGCGGAAAAATAATAATGCTGGTCCATAGCATTCCAGTGCCTCATTGTCACGTATTAGGCTTTGCTTGACCACAAACGTCTTATTATTAAACGTGTTATTTAACCATATTTGTACATAACCATTACATTATAATTACTTTAAAAAGTCAAAAGTCTTAAAAATTGCTAAAAACTTTCACTACATTGTGTTGTTTTTTCAGTCAGGAAATCAGTTTTTAGCGACAGCTATTTACAAATGCATAATGAAAAAAATTTCACAATAGCTAGCTGCGTAGTACCCCATACAAACACAGAGAAATAAATTCTCCAAACTATGATGATACGAAACGAGCTTATAGCCCAACTCAAATCATGCCCATGGTTCAAGATCATATTTATCATTGTCATTTGCATTATGCTACCTACTACCTACTACAACCATTTAAAAGTCAGGGTTGTCCATGTTGTTGGATTGATGCATATTCATGACATTATCATATCATGTTGCAACGTAAGAAACCCTCCTTCATTGCTGAACATTTTATTCAGTTTTCTTCTGCTCTCTTTTTATACTATAGTCTATAGATAAGGATAGACTCTAAAATCACTTCAATAATATTATGACCTTCTACAAAATTTGCATTTTGTAGAAATTTTGTACGGATGCAAAACGCTTATCATTAGATGCTTGTATCGTAATGTCGAATCGTAATGTTTTAAATTATACGACATCCGATCCTAGTACATACTCCGCTTTGTGCATGAACCCATGAACGGACTGATTAAGGCTAAGGCAAACAAACAAATACAAATTATTACAGGTTTGAGCTTTTTTGACTGGCAATGCAATATGCAATATGCAATGTATAAAGAAACTTCATCCTTGATTGTCATTGACATTGCCATTGACAGACGTGTGCATTACGTCTTTGGTCTATGTATATAGGAAATGCAAGCCAAACCCACGCCCTGAGAGTCGAGAGTTGAGAGTTGAGAATTGAGAACAAAGAGAAGATCAAATCTTGAATGCGGGAAATTCTCTGTTTACTTTTTTCACTTTTTGCTGCATGAAATGTATAAACATGAGAGAATTTTGAGCTTGAAGCTTTGAAGAGCTTTCTTCTTCAGTCGCATTTTTCATTTCTGCACGATTGACTGTGCTAACCACAGATTCAGTTTCAGCTATTATTAACTAAGACTAAATTTAATTCAACTCCTTATTCAACGCTTATGTGATTAAATTTTAATTTCCGTTTTGTGGATTAACGAGGGAACGATGGCTTCCAAAATTCCGTCTTCCCAAGACCAGAGCAAGCGATCCTCTGACTCTAGTATTACCGCCTCACAGGAGGTCTTGAACACCACAGTTTTGGAGGAAAGAAATGAGCAGGAGGAAACGCAAAAAGCCTTTCTTTCGGCAGTGTTAAAATTATGTGGTTATCTTATCAGACAACCAGCCGCCAACAATGAGATGAGTAAGTCGTCATTTTTACATTTATTTATGTTATTTACATAAAATCTATTTACAGATTAAAGTTTATTGACATTTGATCATTTTAATTGCAGTTAAGAACGCCATCGACTTCCGCAGGACATTGACAGAGTGGTTGGTAGCAAACGATAACGAGATGTCAAGAATTGAAACGGACGCCTCAAAATTCGCCAAGGCTGTAGATGCTTATCTGTTGGATAAGCGAAACTTTATCCATTCCATGAAACCTACAAAGGTTACCATGTTTTACAAAGTTTTAATAACATCTTGAATATATTAACATCTTTTTATAATTAATTTCATCAGCACAACGTAGAACTTATACAGCCCAGCTTACTGTACTTGCTACTTGGGATTGAGGTCCTTCAAGCTCGAGTCCTCAAAGTCGTCTGTCATTTCCTTACACAACATTCAATTTCCAGCAAGTAAGTATCTCTTGTTAATAAAATTAATCTCGTCATCCCATGCAAATTTTGAAACTAAAATTTTATGCTGTAAAATTCTGAATGACAGGGCAGAAGATGTCTCTATTGTCACCAAGATTCTCGACCACCTCAAATGGCTTCCACCTATCGTTGATGTTCACGATTATCTCAACTCCCTCTTCACTATTGTCGAAGGCGCATCCACGCCTTGTCAATCAACGATGATAAGATTCCTACCGGAAATTATGCCCCCCGATGTTCATTCGCACGTTGCAACTAGACTCTTGTAATTTACTATTTTTGAATATAAGTTCCCTTGACATCTTGAGACAATCTTAACTTTTTCCAAAAAAAATTCTAGGGATTTATTTTCTGATGATGAATCGACGCTGAACATTGCGCTGATTTACTGCTTCTCATCCCTTGACATCCCTGACAACTCTTTCAAAGCGACCATCAAAACTAGAGCTATTGATCAAATGGCAACTGCGCCACTTCAAGACATTCCTGCATATCTCTCCTTCCTATTTCGAAGTGAAACCACTCAGGAAATTGCAGAGGTAACAAGCGTTATTTATATTTATTTATTATATTTATTAAAGTTATCACTGTATTTGTATTTTTACATATTTCGAAGGTGGTTAGTGCAATTCGAGAAAAACTTACATTGACACCAGTTCATCGCACTCCAAAAACAGATGAACAACAAGTAGACATCTTAGAGAAGCTTGGCTTCTGTACTACAGTCAATCCTGGGATTGTTCAGATTTGGACTAAGGTGGAATTCTACTACTTCATTTCAAATTCATACATTCCAATTTTCAATCTCATATTTATTCATCAATTTCGTACTAATACAATGATACTTCTTTCTTGCTCTCTACAGCAAATAAAGTATGACCTTCAAAATGACCAGTTTGAAGACATAAAAAAGATCGATTTATTAATGCTGTTTATATTTCTGGAGGCCGAAGAACAGAAAGCAGTCACCACTCTGAAAATGTTGTTTGCGCTTGCACAGAAACAGCATGTCCTCAAACTCTTCGACGAGTTAATGCGCGACAACCTAGTTGTAAGATTTTAAATTTAAGACTAAATTTTTAAAAAAATTATGATGTATTAAGTAGTCAGTTGCAATTTTCATAGTAAATTCAATGAATTACAGATGGTCTACCAGCTCTTTACTCCGATCTCCAAGTTTTTGGATACAGTGATGCGCATCCAGGGAAGAGATTTAGACAAAAGTTTGGATACGGTTGCAGAATTCTCCGTGTAAGTAATAGAGATACTATTGAGACAACGGACAACGAGCATTGATTTATTAACCTAAATTTCAACAGATTCATTTACAATAGAATGATTTGAAAAATGTAAATATAGGAAACTCTTTCTTGGCCTGACTGCAATTGAAGCCCAAACCTTAATGGGCAAAATGACAAGTATTCTGGTGAACTACCCACCTTCCCGTGACACAGTCCTTCAGATATTCTCCAGGCTAGCGGATATAGCCCCCAAAAAACTTTTAAATTTCGCACCATATCTAATGGTAACTATTTCAATGATTTAATGATTTCAAGGAATTCAAACTGGATTAACTTATTTAAAAATCGTTTGTAGAGTGTCCTGGAATACGTGATGCATTTCCCCCCCGGCCAAATCCGTACTCTGATGAACGTCTTGGCAATTTTGTCTCAATCACCAGGAAGGAATCCTGAAGAGACGAATCATTTCAACCCTGAGTTCACAATTCTTCTGAGGAAGCAACTTACCCACACAAACATTAAAATTCGCTCATTCGGAGTTTACGGAACAATGGCAGCCATTCGCCAGATGGCTACTCAAGCAACTCAAACTCAACCTCCATCTGTTCCAGATGAAATGCGTATTGCAGAGCTCCTAAAACTTGCATGGGGCTACGTAGAACGAGATGACGATTCATGTAATATTTTCTTGGACGAGCTGTCAATTTGTGTTCGCAAGCTGCCTCAGGATATTTGTGCAACATACAGAGATATTCTGAAGCAAAAGTTCCGGTCCTTGTGGACAACCCTGGATAACACTATTTCTTCCCTTTCCGAAAGAAAACAACTGAATCTGGTGCCGTCTTTCGATGCAAATCAGGAGTTAACACAGGATAACATTCTCCTCAATTTTGAAAATCACGTAATACTGATCCCATATAATTCGATATTCAATTGTATATTGAATGTTCTATGTACCCATTCTTTTGAATTTTCGCAGCCGATGAGTATGAGCCCAGTAGTTATCCCAGCCCACATTAGAGTCTTAGCTCTTTTGGAAGAGAAGGTTGAGGGCGATCTCGTTGGAATTGATGCCATATTGGGATGCCCTATTCTTATCCCGTCTTTGGAAGGTATTTATTTTTTAGATCTACCTTTAGAGAGATTTTTAATATTTTTTAGCTTACTTTCCCAATTTTATGAATTTTTGTCAATTTATAAATTATATATACATACAGATTATTACGAAAAAGAGTCTATAAGTGACATGAATTACAATCAGCGATCCCTTCTTGGCCAGTATTTGACGCTTGCAATCAACTTCCTCCGCGAGACTGTCTGTGCTTTTGCGGGTGATAAGGACGGAGAGCTCCGTGTCAAAGTGTGCCTTCGCCTCGATAATATTGTCCAGCTTCAGAAATTAATGGTGAAACACTATGACTCGTTTCCAGTTCTTCCATTTGCTTACGTTGCAGAGCAAGCTGCTCATTCTACGAAGGACGGTGGAGCAGGACCATCTGTACTTCAACCGTTTCAAGCAAATAAAGTTGGCCCAAAGAAGCCTACTAATAAGTCTAAGGCAACGAAGGGAAAAGCTGCTCCCAAAAAGCATACCGAAAAGAAAGCGAAAACTGAAGTTGACATTAATGCCGAGCCAGAGGAAGAAGACGAGACACCAAAAACAGTTCAAACCGTCTCAAAAGTTGTGGTCAATTTAGATGAAGCAATTCAGCCAAAGAGGATCCTTCCATTTTTGAGGAGATTTGATGCTTCTGTGTTCTCTTTACTCCGTTTCCCCCTCAACAGTCCTGGTAATCAAAGCCAAGGGGAAATGTTGTCTCCAGAAGTGCTTACCCTCCTATTAGCCGAGTTGAGGAGGCAAGTCCTGGACAAGAAATGTAGACAAGACATTCTGAAGATGAATAATGAAATTTTAAACCACTTGGTCTTTCAAATGCATCAAATTCGAACTATTCTGATTGCAAATAAGGTAATAATAATTCTCAATAACTGACGCAATCGAATATTATCATTTTTGGGCCTAAATAAATAATCCGGGAATGTTTTGAATTTAGGAGTATCAAATACAATTCGAGTGCTGCCTCCGTCTCCTGATCCACATTTTAGCAGCTTACTTAGAAGCAGTTGAGAAGATAGACAAGGATGACAAGGAGAACTACATTCAGATTATTGTCAACACACTTAATAACCACGTTGTTGCACAAGAAACCACACGAACACAAGAAGATGTAATGTCAAAGGTGGCTTGCTACCTGGGAGAGTACAAATCGGTGATTAATGATCCCACTACTGCATTGGATCATCTGAAATTATTGAAAAGTCTACATGATTTGTCCAATGGGAATTCTGAGATGAAGACAGCAATTGGTAAGATGTTAAAAATTCCTACACTCCCCCGTGTCCCTTCATTCATACATTATTAATTTATTAATATAAAATGATTATTATTTTCAAGACAGGGCAACGCGAGAGTATCTAAAGCGAGACTGGAAGCTATCTTCTGCGAACGTTGAAGGATTCCTGAAAATTTGGATCGGCACCGCCGATCAGCCAATCCAAATAATCAACCACCTTGCCGATAAGTTGCTTCGGGGAGCAGAGGAGGATGCAATTTTCAATAATACCGTCTACAAGTCATGCAGTTCTGCAAATTTCCACACTTGGTACAATACCATGCTCCATCGCTTGTCACAGCACGTGTACAAAAATGTAACTACACAATCCGAACATGCGTGATTTGTATAAGATGTACATTCCCATTCCCTTTATAATATGAACCTAATCATGATCATAATTCAAATTAATTTCATTCGTAGTTGCGGAAGAAGAATGGGGACTTTGAGGAGAGTATAAGGAATTGGAGCAAAGCAATATCTATTTTCAACCGTCTCGTATCAATCGCGCAGAAGGAGACTACATCGAAAAGCTTGAAAAACGCTATTTTGATTGCGCTCTTAAAGGTAAACCTTCATTTAACATGAACCTATTAAATTTTTAATCCCAACAAAGTTTACTCATGTTTATTTATTTATTTATTTCCAGCATTGTCGGTTATTCCTTGAGGCGTTCATTAGCGGCGGTGCAGACTTACTCCTCCAATTCATGAAAAATGACAAAGATGAAGCACAAAGGTTCTGTAAGACTCTACAGGTCCCATGCAGAGTGATTCAACACATTTGTGAACATTCAAAAATACACACGGACCTCCAGCTGTTGAAGTCTGTACCTTTAGTAAAACGTGTTCTAGAGACCTTGGTATTTCGAGTTCGCGAATTATTGGGCTCCGTGGGAGCGGCAAGTGCATTTTGGATGGGTGCTCTCAAGCACAGGGATCTTCAAGGATCGGCTATCAGCTCTCAAATATACGAAGGAAATTCTGAGTATAATAGTTCAGACGAGGAGGAGGATAGCTGCAATGACGATGATTTGGAAGCGGAAGCAGTAGCGGTGCGCGTTGATGTTGATGAAGAGATTCTTTGCGAGAGTGATGATAATTATTCAGCGATTTAAATTCATTTATTGACTTTTCGTATACATATTTCATTTCAGACAATCTTTATACAGATTTACTTGTACGGACATAATAATTTAATAATAATCATAAAGATTTAGAATTAGAAACCTAGCATATATGTAGAAATTCGTCAAATTTTCATTTTTTTCAGATAATATCCTTATTTATGTTGTTTATACTAACAAAACCTTAAATCAAATAAAAATAAAACTATTTAAACACCATCCACTTGTATATCATCTTGTCCCTTTTCTCGCATTTACACATCCCTAAGCGTATACAATTTTAAAGAATAAAACGCCATAATGAACCCATACTCTAAATAACCTACTTCTAATATAAAACTTCACAAGATGAGCACAAAAACGTGAGAGTGTGCAAAAAAATGAAATCTCTTTATTGTCCAGTGTTTCACAGAATACTGCAATGTTTTAATTTTCAACAGAATGGTCCAACGCTTTTATAATTCACACACTTGTTAATATTTCGGGTTTAACTTCGTATCAAAGACATTTTGAATTTGAAACCCAATTCACATCTTCGGGTTCATTATGTCATCTTACAAGGGCTGTTCTATTTGTGACATATCTGTTGAAATTTTCAAATTAAGCTTCATTTTCAAAAGATTGAAACGATAGAGCGTAGGTTGTCACCAGGGATAAGTTTCATCCTTGTTAACAATAGCATGTGAAAAGTTAATAAAAGTTTGGAAAAATTGATTCGGGAGGTTGGAAATATTAATATATTACATAGATTAAGTTGCATATTCCATAGATAGAGTTTTAAACGCTATTATTTTTGTACATAATTGTGGTAAGTAGAAAAGAGAATGACGAAAAGAAGAGAGCACTTTGTTCCTATGAGGCTGATCTGTCAGAGAGTCTCAGTGAGCTAAGTCTCGAAGTGATTTTTCGTTTCTCGCCCTAAACCCAAAGCCATCCCAAAGTTTACCTTTATTTTACGTTTCCTAACATTTTTCTAATATAAAACGTACATCTCTAGAAATTAAGTCAGTTTGAACTTAATAAGTACTAAACCACAAAAAAGGATATAGCTTTCCTAGTGATAATATAATTGTAGGCTCAAGAAATCTCTTCAAGCATGTTTAATTATAATAATACGAGAGCAATAAAATATTTCACAAATTTTACATAATATTAGCCATGTAGCCATAATACTTCGTTATATTTCTAAGAACAGAATGTGGACTATTGGAACCTAAAATGATCATGACTTTTCGAGACAAACATTGAATAAGTATCTTAAATCTGTGCTGTACGATCCCTTTTCCCTAAAATCCCTTTTCTAATTTACACATCGTTTGCAAACCACTGTTAAGTACATAGTAGGTAAAGCTTACTTAAAGGAGAAAGTACTTTAACTCACGGAGAACTCTTCCCACGTGACTTGAATAATTATAATAATTTATTTCTTTCTTCATGTAAGGTTACGACTTAACAAGGATTAAGAGACGAGGGAAGAAAGGGATGATTAGTTTCTGCTGCAACTTTCCACAAGAAAAAAGCCGTAAGCAACGATATATTTCTATTGTAAGTTGTAAGTTTATTGCGCTCTACTAATTCCTATATCCTCTCTCGTTGTAGGCTTTCTCACGCGGAAGAAACATTTTGCGACTATTGCTACTACTATGCATTTTTCGCTTCTTCCGTTGCGCTCATTTTCATCCGCATGAACCAGAAATTCATTATAACTACAATAACTTAATATAAAGAAAATTAAATGTCATTTAGGTGAACTGACGATCTCATTGATCTGAGATCTGATATAAATCATCAAATCATAAAGTTCAACCTGTTTACATCCCACAACTACTTGCTGAGTATATCCCATGTAATCCATCCCATCGTCATCATCGTACCTATTTTTGTTTGATAATATTGTACCTGCAAACAGTTCAGTTCGGACCAAAACGAAATAAAATCCTCACTTGCGTGTCCATGCCTTTTTGAATGCATATTTTTATTTGTGGTGGCAGTAAACTGCTGTCGTGTCGTGACAGTGTATGCGTTTTTGAATCATAACGAAAAACCGTTTTGTTATGAATCATGACTCATCATCGTTCTAACGCACATTTTCCTTTTGAAAAATGCTCGTAAAGCGTATTTAATGCGTGTTTAACAGGTATTATGTGTAGCTTCAAGTTTTCTCAAAGGTTTCATAGCCATCAATGTCATTTATATTTAACGCAATCTTCATAACTTACTTAATACACAACATCAACAACACTCTACATAAAACGGTAACCAATAATAATATCATTGTTTCGCAGCAAACCCAAAGCTGCAAGCCACATATGTCTGGCGCCAAAGGTTTCTTATCATTTATTGCCTTGTAAAAAAGTCACCCTTTTTACTTTTCCTTACACCATAAAAACTTTTAACTACTACCATTCCTCCTCTTGTTCCATTATTTGCATCTCTCAAGCCCAAACTCTCATTCATGGCTGCGAGAGAACAACACCTAGAACACTGATGTTATTGCATATAATACCTAAGTAGCAGCAGCGACCATGGTTGTACATCGTGCACCATTTTTATCAGCCTTGTTACGCGAAGATCACAAAAAGAAAAAAGAAAAAGAAATAGAAGTCAACTGTAGGAATACATGCGTGATTTTTCACAAGCACGTATACATAAAACGTGAATAGATCCTGTTTCTATTATTATCAAGATTTTCACAATATGAGCTTGTTTCATGTTTCATGAGCTTGTTTTTCTCGTATTTTTATATTTTTATGCTCAATAACAATAATAACAGCAGTTACACTTGCATAACAAGGTGGAAGCTTATTGGAGCACGTGACG
>JAQIXX010002803.1:0-22385 GCA_034700605.1 Willowsia nigromaculata | reverse complement strand
GGGGGATGTTGCAGAGGAGGAAAAGCAGACACTGAAGGATGCTGCATGAAGACTTCCATGGGCAATCCAAATGATTCCACAGTGGAATTAGCAGATACGCTTTTTGATGAAAACGAGTTCAAACCGTATGATCCAAAGTTGGATATAATTTTCCCGTTTGAGCTCCAGCTTGATAAAAGTATTCGTCGACAGTCCCTGCGTTTTGAAGGAGACAACGTGACCTGGCTTAAACCTGCATCTCTCGATGAATTGCTTGTTCTGAAGAATCAACACTTGAACGCAAAAATTGTTGGCGGGTACACCGAGGTCGGTATTGAGATTCGATTCAAGCAGCAACTATACCCGGTTTTGATACATGTAGGCGAAATTAAAGAGCTTACCCAAATTCATATCAGGAATGATCGACTGATAATTGGGAGTGCGGTGACGCTTTCTACCTTGAAGCAATTCTGTAGGCAATCAGATTTTTAAAATTTCTCATCCATTTTTATTTAGCATTATAGTAAGAAAAACTTATTATTTCAAAATAGGCTCTTTGCAAATTCTGAATGGCCGTAGTGACAATGGAACTGTGTTTCATGCACTAGACGAAATGTTACATTGGTTTGCAGGCCAGCAAATAAGAAATGTTGCAGTAAGGTTCTTTGCAAATAATGTTTGATAAAACTTAAAAGTCCATTTTTATTCTAATCTTCTTTGTATTTAATAGACCATTGCAGGCAACATTATGACAGCAAGTCCGATTTCCGATCTTAATCCCATTTTGATGACTTGTGGAACACAACTTAACCTGAGATCTCTACGAGGTAGTCAATAAGCTTTCATGCACTAGTAGCACGTTGTAATATGGGATAATAATTGGTATTTAGGGGGCAAGAGATCAGTTCCAATGGATGAGTCGTTTTTCGTGAAATACAGAACAACGTCAATCTCGCCAAAGGAAATTCTTGAATCGATTGAAATCCCATTGACAAAGAAGGTTTGATGTTTTCTGAATTTAATCTGAAAAAATATAAAGGATTACTAGGAAATCAACATCATCATTTTTTGGCGCATAGAATGAATTTGTTTGGGCAATCAAACAAGCACGACGAAGGGAAGATGACATTGCGATTGTTAATGCTTGCATGAAAATTGCCATCAATGAAGAGAATTTACAAGTTCAAAATGCGACACTTGTTTTCGGTGGGATGTCTCCAACAACAAAGTTTGCCAGGAAAACTGAGAATGCTTTAATCTCAAGGCAGTGGAATCAGGAGACTTTAGACGTGGCTGCAGAAGAATTGCTAAATGAAATGAAACTAGATGTGGACGCCCCTGGTGGGATGGTAGCGTACAGACAAGTCTTGACACAAAGGTATTCGAAAAAATCCTAGTTTCATCACAATTATAATGTGCCTCCCACACCTAAACCTTCCAGAAAGTTACAAGATGACCGATAATGCTTTTTAGATACGCGATAGCTAATTTCCATATTTATCTCACTATTCCCCCCTTGAATCGAATTGGTCATCTTGTAACTTTCTGGAAGGTTTAGGTCTGGGAGGCACATTAGCTTTCGCTAAATTGTTCATGTCTACTTCCAGTTTCTTGACCAAATTTTTCGTTGCTGTATCCTCGTGGCTTGGTACAAATTATGGTTCCAAAATGCTTCATTCAATACCTGATGAGCACCTCAGTGCATGCTCTGCCATCACGCGTGGTGAAACGGCTGCTGTTCAGCTCTACCAGATTGTTCCAAAGACTCAGAAGGTCGAGGACCTTGTTGGACGACCAGTGGTTCACCTGTCTGGGCTGAAGCACGCCACAGGAGAAGCAATCTACATTGGCGATGAAATCCCCTCTGCAGATCAATTATATGGAACATTAGTGCCAAGTCCAATCGCTCACGGGAAAATCCTGTCGATTGATGCCTCCAAAGCACTTGAGCTTCCTGGTGTCGTCCGGTTTTTCACTGCAAAGGACCTCTCACCCAAAGAGAATAAGTGCGGATATGGTGTTCAAGACGAGGAAGTTTTTGCCTCAGAGTTTGTACACTGCCAAGGTCAAACTGTAGGAATGATAATAGCAACAGATCCACTTGTAGCGGAGAAGGCTACCAAACTGGTCACAATGCAATTTGAAGAGCTTCCGGTCACACTAACAATTGAAGAGGCGATCGCTAAGGGATCCTTTCATGGAACCCGGAAATTAGTGCTGGGGAACGTTTCCGAAGGTTTTAAACAGTGTGACGAATTTCTCGAGGGAGAGATCAAGATTGGTGGACAAGAACATTTTTACATGGAAACGCAATGCTGCACCGCGACTCCTGGTGAGGATCAAGAGCTAGACATGTTGGTGAGTTGTCAGGGTCCTGATATAGTTCAGGGACACGTCAGTAAAAATCTTGGGATACCAGCCAACAGAGTAAAGGTCCGTTGTCGGAGAATGGGTGGCGCTTTCGGGGGAAAAGAGACAAGGATCCTTCTTCTCGCGGTACCTACCGCACTGGCAGCAGTGAAATTAGGAAAGCCTGTGAAAACTGTGATGACACGATGGGAGGATATGGTTTTGACTGGAGGTCGGCATCCATTTATGTTCAGGTACAGGGTGGGCTTCACCAAAGAAGGGAGAATTTTGGGCATCGAAGCAAGTGCTTACTCGAATGGCGGCTACAGCCAAGATACCTCAATAGCTGTAAATGAAAAATGTCTCATGGCTATGGATGCTGCGTACACTGTACCCAACTGGAATTTGAAGGGATTCATTTGCAAAACCAATTTGCCATCAAATACTGCATTCCGAGGGTATGGTGGTCCACAAGCCAATATATTTATGGAAACCGTGATGGACGCAGTTGCAGAGAAAGTTGGCAGACATCCGATGGAAATCAGAGAGATGCATTTGAAGAGTGACAATGGGGACTTGAGTCTGGTCGGGTTCCCGATTCAGGATTGTACTCTAAGGAGATGTTGGAGGGAATGCATAAATAATTCAGATTTTCAAGCGAGGAAGAGACTAGTGGAGGAATTTAATGATAAAAGCAAATGGAAAAAGAGGGGTATTGTGGCCACACCTATGAAGCACCCTGTCGGTTTTAAAAAGAATAATATGAATCAGGCCGGAGCACTTGTCATGATTTACAAGGATGGGTCAGTGGGACTGAATTATGGGGGTACGGAAATGGGACAGGGCTTGTCTACAAAAATGGTACAAGTGGCGAGTAGAGCACTGGGGGGAGTGCATGTCGAGAAAATTTACATTCCAGAGAGCAGCACCGACAAGGTTCCAAATGCAACGCCAGCTTGTGGCAGCTTCAGCTCGGATCTGAACGGAATGGCAGTGATGGATGCATGCAAGCAGTTGGTTGAAAGATTGGAACCTTTTAAGAGGGGAAATCCAGAGGGCAAATGGGAGGACTGGGTGGCTGCTGCGTATTTGGCAAGAATCAATTTGTCTGCTATTGGCTTTTACGAGTGAGAATTTCTTCTTGAATGATTTATTTGCTAGCATTCGAATATGCAAAGTTAATACCTAGTTATAATTATTACTTGCAGAGTGGATTTAAGTTACGACTTTAGTAAACCGGAGGATCCGAGAGAACCGAGTTTATACTTGGTTTATGGAGTGGCTGTTTCGGAAGTCGAAGTTGACTGTTTAACTGGTGATCATTCTGTATGTCAATTTTTTATGGTGTATTGAGTTTTTTGTGGTTTCTTGAGTTTTCTTTGACTCTTCATTGTGACTTTCAAAGATCCTAAGGACTGACATTGTGATTGACGCTGGTGAAAGTATGAATCCTGCTGTGGACATTGGGCAGATAGAAGGTGCATTCATGCAAGGATACGGGCTGTTTACAATGGAGGAGCTACTCTATTCTCCGAAAGGTCTCATGCTGACGAAGGGACCTGGAATGTATAAAATTCCAGCGATGGGCGATATCCCACGGGTGTTTAACGTTTCATTGTTGAGGGGGGCTCCAAAATCTAGGGCCGTCTTCTCATCAAAGGTGAAAAAATTCTTTTAAAAATATTATCATCAGTGAGTAAAGTTTATTTTTATAAATTGATGTTCATGTGGCTAATTTGCATTTATATTTATATATTTGCAGGGCCTAGGAGAGCCCCCATTGTTCCTAGCAGCGTCCGTCTACTTTGCTATTAAAGAAGCAATCAAATCAGCACGGAAATCGAATGGTCAGTCAACTTTATTCAGGTTAGATTGTCCAGCAACTGTGGAGAAAATCCGACTTGCTTTTGAAGACGAGACGGTTGAAAAAATCAAGAAGACGAAACCCCAAGAGCAGAATCGTAGTGCATGGGCTATTGCAATGTAATACGAACTGTGTTATACAATTTAAAACAGTATCAGAATAAACAAACCATTAAATAGTAATAATAGAGCAGTGTTTTTCTGCCTGAGTAAGTAATTATCCGCCATTTTTAATCGCATCCGCATCCAACGTATCGCATCAAAATGCATGAAGAATGGAGGGAGTGGGGTAGTGGGGAAGGCTTCGTACGTGGGAAGGGTAAGGCGTTTTTGCGATAGACATGACGTAGTGGCTGAGCGAGCTGCGGCTGGCCATGGTGACGTCAGCGTAACAAAAGAAGTAAACAAAAAAGAGGCATTTGATTTTTTAATAATTCAAATTCAAGGTCAACTGTCAGCCCAAAATCAGTTGGTCAGTGAAAGTTATTGAAAGCGACTGATGACTGATCATAGATGGTTTTGTGGTAGTGGTGGTATCGTCAATTGTAGTTGCATAATCTACCAGTTAACTTCGCATTTGAAGAATCGTTTAATCGTCATGAATCGGAGAACAATAGCGGTTGGTCGCCCGCAGACAGGTGGAAATTCCAAGGTAGTTCCTGCCAAGTCTGCCCCACACGGAGGGATGCCCGACCAGGGTGCGTCAGGTCAAGGTCAAGGTCAACCTGTACAAAACTCTGGACGCCCCATTGAAGAAGGACTGTTCAAAGAGAGACCGGAGCCTGCTTATCACCCAGGCCAGCGTCTGACTGACGGTAAAAGTAAACGAGATCAAGTTGGAGCACTACGGCATGGCTACGAACGCCTTGGACATATGTATTCGCTTGGAATACCGTTGAAGTTCGAGGAGCTACAGGGCCGGCATCCGTTTGGTAAGAATTTACTTTTAAACGCGATTTTTTCACTTGGTAAAGTTGTTAGTTGACTAACTGTACAAGCTCTGTAATAGATTTTGTGGAGGAAACCAAGGAGCACTACAAACTTCACCCTGATCCAGTGAAGAAGCCTGCTCAGCCCGAAGACACGACTCTGTTCGACGTTCGAGAATGGTTGGAACCTCTCATAAGGAAGGGTCAACTTTACTGGGACTACTGTCGTGATAAATGGCTAGAGAAGGAGAGTAAAATCGGGGCGGCTTGTGCTCCAATAAGTTGCATGTACAGTTTGTGGTCTGTCACGGACCACTATTTGCAATATGGTGGACGTAAGTCAAATGATATGATCTTTAATTCAATCAAATAATCAATAATAGTGGTTAAAAATGCCAAATTCTTTTTTCTTGGCTTCAACAGTTGCGTTCGTTGCGGCTTATTTAATCGTCACGCTGATTTTTATCATCCCATTTATCTACATGGAGTTGATTCTCGGGCAGTTTCATCGACAGGGATTGGTGAAAGCAATTAAACAAACGTGTCCCCTCTTCCAAGGTTTGTAAAAAAAACATTTAAATTCTCAACTTTAGTTTCTTGAGCGTCTTTTCTACATCATCTTTCTAAATATTTGCAGGCTTAGCTTATCTGATGCTCTGCTCCTCCCTTTTCGATTACCTACTCTCGATGACGCGATTGTCGTGGCTGTTATATTATCTGAAATCCAGTATTGGCTTGATCCTCCCGTGGAGATTTTGTGATCCAAACTGGAGCTCAAATCACTGCAAAGAAACGCTAGACCACGATCAAACGGGTGTCATGTATAGCGCCGGAGAGACAACGCCAGCTGTAGATTGGTACAGGTAAGTTGAGTTTACTCAGCCTCTTCCACAACTAAAACCAATATTCAATGCACATTGACTTCCAAACGCTTAATTTTTCCATCAGGACGCAAGTCAGTAGACCATGGAATCATTGGGAACAGATTTCTGGGAAGCCATCAACAGCCCAAATAATTGTTGGAGTAATCCCAAATCCTCTAATTTTCTTCTCCTTTCTGATCCTGCTATTAGGCTTCAGACTGTTGATGAAGTTATGGTGCAGGCCACTTGGAACAATCATGTTCACAGCTTTCTACTTTGCTTTCATCGGCGCAGTGAGTGCTTCAGTTTTTCTACTTTCATTAGAGTTGTCAAAAAAGTAAATAATCTAAATACATTCTTAATTGCAGGCGTTTTCCTTACTAGCGTTCCACTACACGTTCCCTACTCACAAGCTGAATGCCATGATGGACGAGTTCTTCAAATTAGAGCACCTGAAGCAACTTTACAGCAAAAATGTACTGAAATGAAAATTCAAAATGATGGGATTTGTGATTTCAACATATGAAGTTAATAATGAAAACAATTTCTTTTAAAGACATGGACCACTGCGCTTCGACACGCAGTTATAGGAAGTGGCCTAGGTACGGGCATCTACATCACGTTCGGAAGTCACAACACGTTCCCCCACGACGAGCTGAAACGCATGAGTGTTCTCTCCGGCTTGGGCAGCTTTGCTGTGCACAATTTAATTGCTGCCTTCTTAATTTTCTGCAACTTTACCCTTCGCACTACTACTGCGTTTCGGAATGCTAAGACGGAAAATTACGGGAGTGATATAATGTTCGAACAGCTTCCTCAAGTGGCCGCTCAGCATCAGCAACTGGGAATAGGACAAGTCATGCTCTTCTCCGCTTTTAGTGGAATTACTCTACTTGCGAGTCTTAGAGTTGTGAGTCACTTACCGTTGCTACTTTTTCCAAATTACCAATAATTGCAAATGTTCACATTCTATTTATCATCATGTGTGTAGTTATGTTCCCTCCATACAATCCGCCAGCACTTTTTCGATTGTTATAAGGAATACTTTGAGCCCTGCCGTGTCAACTACAACTATTGGGAGCATGACAAGATCAAGCGTCAGCAGCGTTATGTTTTCTTGCACGTAACTCCCCAGAGAAAGGGAGAGCTAATGACTAGAATCATGCTTTATGCTGCGATTTTCCAAGCAACTACTTTCATAGCGGTATGTTAGGGTTTAATTTTTTTCAAATGTTTCTATTGATTGTATAATCACTCATGAGTTGATTATTCATTGTGTTTCAGGGAGGTTCTGATTTGCTCTTCATCGTTGAGGCATTTTGGTACAACTATGTACCAGTCTTTATTATCATCGTTGAATGTGTCGCTGTATTTTTCCTGGCTGGAGTTCGAACCTTGAATGAATACGTTCGAAAAATGACCACACGCCAGGTCACACTTTGGTATAGGTTTGTGTGGAAAACGTTTATTCCTTTTGTTCCAGTTGTGAGTTTGCAATATTACATCTCTCTAATGTACACTTTTTGCACTAACTAATGATATATAAATGAGAAATCTCAATATTTTAAAAATGTTGTTTCCATTAGCTGTACATCTGTACCCCTCCGAGAGTTGTCGAAGAGGTTGGCGGTTATGTACCAGCCTGGATAAATGTTGTTGGCTACGTGGCTTCTGGACTTCCACTTTTCTTCATGTACATCAGCGTCCTTCAATCCTGGAGATTATCAAGAGGCAAAGGATTCTGCAACGTAAGATTAGATGAACACTTCTACAAGAGCCTAACAAAAACTAAACGTTTAGTGAGGTAATTTTAATTTTGGAATGCTCATGTTTAGAAATTCCTGTTGGAAGTAACGCCTCAACATGAACACGCCGGAATGATAAACGGTCGCAAGCCTGCCACTCGCATGCATTGGATGCACCATCTCCAAGTTCCAGCTGGAATATCTCGAGGACCTTGTCTTCCCTCGTTTGAAGGCCCTCCACGAAAACCCGATCCAAATCGATTTAACTTTGAGAATCGGCTCGTGAATTTCCTCTGGCACACCTGTAGATTCCGATGGTTTAACAAGCTGGGGGAAGATTGTGTAAACCACCCACCGGATGAGGGCATCAGTCCGTTAACAAAATTTCACATGTTTCCACCCACCCTATTCCCCATGAAGCCGCCTAAGAAGGAACGCCCATTCCCCGAATATCTACCAAACAAGGCGATCAAAAGAGTTCACCAGTTGAAAAAGTATAAAGATTTCTTGAAACAGCGCAAACAATGGTTGAACGAAAAGGTGGATCTGGAACGGGAGCGAATGGCGGCTGAGCAAGATGAGAGGGATATTGAAACCGGAATTATGGCCGCTGCACAGGCTCAAGCGGAAGAGGATGAGCATGAGTTTTTCAACTTGTTTGATTCCACTGAAGAAGAAGGTTGGGACAATACTAGTACGGAGTCAACAGAAGACTCTTTTGATCCCTCCAGCGACAATGGACGTGGCAGATTTTCCTCTCCTTCTGTCTCCACTTCAGATTCGTTTGATTCGCAAAATTCCATATTCAGGATATCAACAGAGGAGGAAACAATCTCCAAACCAAAGTACCATGTTGAATCTGACACCACATCTGAAGAGGAGGACGAACACGAGGATGATCATGCGCTGAGTTTAGATAATTTGGAAGAAGTGATCGGTCCTCCTATGGATTACGATGAAGGTGACGCTATTCCATATGACGATGCAACGGACTCTTGGGATTTAGAGGCTTTAGAACACTTGGAAGAAGACTCCCTTCCGAAGGGCGACACAGAAACAAGTAACATAGAGACGGATACTGATGATTTAATAGATGCTTTGGATGGGTCACCTCAAGAAAGTGACTCAAATGAAGAGGATGACAGCGATGAAGAGGATGACGAGGATGAACTGGGTATGGAGGAAGCTGCATGGAACCCAAAGAAGGCTAGTACAGCGACAATTGCAGAGAATGTGCCCCAGGATGCGGAATCTGAGGAGGAGGATTCATGGTCAATTAGCTGTGGCTCGGATTCCTCGTGCTCCAGCTTGTACGACGACGATGAAAGTTCCGAAGGTAGTGATAGTGACGAGGATGAAGACGAGAACGATTCTGTGATGACAAGTTCAAGGAGAAGAGCTAACCACTCTTCAGTGTCTGCGTCTGAAGCCAGTTATAGTGCTAAGGGAAAACCGAATGTGAAGTTAAGATTCTTCAGAAGTATAGCAGAAAAGTTGGATACGTTTTTGCACATTAGGAAGAAGACGGATAGGGAAAGAGGGGAAATCGTCCATGAACAGTTGAAGAAAGCACATAAGGATCAAGCGATCCTGAGAAATCAGAAAAAAATGAAGCTTGAAAAAAGTCTAGAAGAACTTTGATCAAAGCTTGCAGTTTCGTTCATAGTAGTGGCACAGTTTGAGTTTATATTTCTTTCAAGCTTTAATAATTTTTGTTTCAATAAAGATTTTAATTAGATACTTTAATTATCCCGTTAAATACCAAACTTTCACAAACTTTATTCCTTTTTAATTGTGAATTTTTCCACCCATTTTCGTAGCGTTCTTCTCCCCGTGACAGCCATACTTTGACATTCTTAATATCTGTCGAGGTCATCATATCTTTTCTGCTCTACATTTATGTAGTTTGACTGAAAGCACATAAATTTTGGGCCAAAATACTGTCTCCATTTTAACACGTTTATCACGCTGGAGAATGTTCTTCCCTGCAATGCTCTATGATTTCATCCAAAGTCAAAAATGAATGAATGCACTGTCCACACTCAAAGGCCTGCTGCCGTTGCGCTATATGATGGGTGCTTTCCATATGAAAAGTTAAACTGCTCAGGTGTCCAAATCTTTTGCCACACAAGTGACATTTGAACGGTTTCAACTTACTCCTCATGTGAATCGCCAGAGCTCTGCTGTTCGTGTAGATTGTTCCACATTTGCATTTTGGGGGATCATAAGACAAAACGCCGTGATTGTTATCAATTGGGTTTCCTCCACTGTCGGTCACATTATTCCCATTTTTGTCATACTGCCTTACTGTTATCTTCTCGCTAAAAAAAATTGCATGCATTTTTAATGGCTACATAATAGAATCATTACAATTGGTAAACTGGTAAACTCATATGAGCATACTGATAGGCTTCTCTATGCCGGCGATGATCCTGTCTGGATACAAAGTATTCTCCACAATCGCCGCATGCAATTCGATCATTTACAATTTTCCTTGTGACAACCCTCACCTTATGCTTTGCCTCCATGTGAGCTCGGAGAAAGTTTCTTGCGACAAATCTCTCACAACACATTTTGCACTCGTAGTTCCTCGGACAGTTGAAACTTTTAATGTGGGTCAGTAAATTGTCGTTTGTGGTGCATTGGAGACCACACCGACAGAAGAAGCCTCGTCTGGCTTTGGCATTCCTCTCCTCGTCAACTTCATGCTGCATGACTTTCAAAAGTTTCCTTTGTGTCGCTTTGCTGATTAGTATGATAATTTTTTATATTAGAGATACTAAAAATATTATGTTGTTATCAAACCGCAGTCTCAAACCTCTTTGTCGTCTATTCTTGTCTCATTTCCTGGTTTTCATAGGAGATCCGAGACTTAATTTGGATGTGTGCTTCATTACTCGTGGTCGTAAAGCAGTGTATGAAAATATATTCTGGTGCTCAATTACCAATTATTACTGATCTTCTTTTATAGAATTATCATTTCTTCTTGCACCCATTGTCTTTAACTGGTAATTATCTGTGAAATGCCTTTTAGTTGATTAGTATTAATGCACATATTGTTCAATTATTTTATTTTATTGGTTTCTCTTGTGATTTTGCTACTCATGCTCACGTTCTCATCTTACAAAATTCGGTTGATTGCGGGAGAACATGAGAATTAAATAAAATGACATGTTATGCATAAATAAATTGATTTTTAGGAAATTCAAGTTTACTAATAAATTTATAGTGTTTATTCTGGTACATCAAAAACTGTTTAATGTTCTGAATAGGACACATGCTCGCCATTCGTGTATTTTCCGCTCGCCAATATTTCCACAAGCTTTTCAGCAGTTTGCAGCGGTGTCAGTAGATTACCCTTTTCCTTTTCTTCTGCAAATAACTTGACTGTTTCCATGTCAGCAGTGTCCCTCAGAGCTTCTCTGTAATTTTCTGTGTCCACGACGCCAGGAGCATAATTGATCGTTTGAATATTTGGGCATTCCAAAGCGATTGATTTGAGGAGCATATCTTTAGCAGTGCGTGCAGCACAGTATAAGCCCCAAGTCTTAAATGGCTCTACAGCCCCATGAGAACTGATGTGGATAATAGTTGTCATTCGCTTGGGGTTGGAAGAAGCAGTCTCCTCGACTTCAGTAGCCGCACAAAACACGGAATTGAGTAAAACGAAGCTTGTTAGATTGAAGTCGTAGTAATTTCGAATGTAGTCGACATCTTGAATCTGATGGACTTTGTATCCACGATCGATACCAAGGCTGGCGGCGCACTGGACGAGAATCGAGTGTTGAAAGTCGGCAGGCTTTGTTCCTGATTCCTGGAACGCTTTTGTGATGGCTGACTTGAAGGAGGGTTGGTCAGGACGGGAAAGGTCGATTGATGTGGCAATGACTGATGAACATTGATTCAACGGGTTTTCTAAGATTTTTGATTTTGTTTCGTCCAAAGCAGACGTTGTGCGTGCTAGAAGCACAAACACAGATCCAGGAGCTACTTTCTGAGAAAAAGCGATTGCGATGCCCTGCCCGATTCCTCTGGAGGCTCCAGCTACCACACAAAACGTCTTTTGTCCCCAGAATGTCATTCTGAAAAATTTCGGATTTCCAACTGTTCAACTATTCAATAATTTTGTGAATAATATTTTTAATTTTCAATGCAAAAGTTAACTATGTGGCATATACCAAATAACCTAATGTGTTTAATGAAATAAAAGGGAATCACATTTTTATTCCACTATGGGTTTTAGTGTTGACAGATGATTCTCAAGGTCATCGGATTCATGTAATTGGCCATTTATCAACGAATACACTTGCATACTTTTCCCTTCCAGTCAGTTTAGCATCGCATGACACCACAAGCTCATGAGGTTTTGAGAGCACGCACGCACACCACACTCAACTCTATGCGTAGTATACCTTCTTATAATTATTAATTATTTTTCTTATCTTGAAAGTATGTATGTAGACATTTCCAATATTACATTACCAACGTACCCTTTAATAAAAATAAAATATATGGGACATCCAATAAAAATGTTAAGCTAAATGCAAACAAAGATCTTTCAACTAATCAATGAACTCAGCATTCATTGTGCATGCAACAAATTTTCAAGGCTGGTCATAGTCATGATAAGTTTCTGGTTGTGAAATGCGAATGGTCTTATCATCTATTACCCCAATCATTTGTTTTAAATTTAAACCTTCCTATGTCAAATCAAATCACTCGTGTCGTAGGTCCCCAAAAATCTTTAGAAAATATCGATTGATTTTTAAATACATGCTATGCTGCATGCACAATGAACTGATGACAATGGTAGTAATTAGTGATGATGATGGTGAGAGGTGTGTTCAACAATACTGAAGTATATTGCTTATTGTTGACCAATATATCACGCTTCCATTATCGTTTGATCCTATTACCCGTATTTCATCGGGTTTACAGTAACAGCTTGCAATTTACAACTTGTTAACTAGTTGTCATGCATCATGCATGGCATTACAACAAACTGGGTCTTAAATACCTAACAAGCTTTGATCTACTCATAACCATCCAATTCATGCCTTTCTTCTTCATTCTTTGTAATCGGCTCAGTTAAAGCCCATGAGTTTACCTAGCAATTAGCGTCTCCTCATTTTCACATCTTATTACAATGCAGATGGATTTAAATCAACAGGTAAACTGTTTTCGATTGATTTTGAGTGCTTTTGCTCTACAAACCTAGAGACCTTAATAATGCAGACTTAACTAACTACAACCAATTTTCTTCATATTAAAATTTAAAGCGTTGCCAATATTCCTGCTCATTGACATTTCCGAGACGCTGTGATGCACACCTTAAAATAACGTTAAATCGCTGAGACAAATTAAAAAATGAATTTAGTAAAACTCTTCCTCCTTCTTTTCTCCTCCCATTTACTTCCCATAATATTGGCTGGAACTTCTGGAACTTTTGCTCAAAAGTCCAGATTTCCTCAACCTCAAAGCCGTGTTCCAAACAGCAACAGAAGGATATCTGGAGCATGGATTCAAAAGAACTGTGGCGGCGGGGGCAGGGACGCTAACCCTCCAAGGAATAAGTTTGTGAAAAGAGAATCTTCAATGACGGGTCCGGATAGCGACAACAGTGGCGGTGGTGGAGGTAAATTCTTTAAAAACCATTTAAGCATACGCTGCACATTAACGATTAAATATGCATTAAAAACCTCACAATAACTGAATATCTTTGCTCAAAAAGATTCATCATCGGGTAATAAGAGTATGATGACAACGCTTAAGGGCCTAGTGAAGCGCATTCCACAAATCAACTTTTATAGTTCCATTCCCAACGCTGTGGGCGTAGTTGGTCAGGGCTTCAGTGTGTTGGAAAAGGTCAGTACTGCATTAGGGACTCCACTTCCCTATTGGATAGGAAGCTTTCCAATAGTATTGTTTGGAATTGCATTGGTCTTCATACCTGACTTGACCACTCTCAATCTCCCCGGATTTTATCCGAGTGGTGCAGGAGAAGGTAGGAATGGAATTCTTTAATACAATTGATTCTCAAAATAATTATGCGATAAACAAAACACTTGATTGGTTTATAGGAGATCCACTGGCGGCATTTCCACCTTTCCCGGACTTGGATGGTCTACCGGATGTGGATCTTAGCCTAAGCCCAGATAATGTTCCACCTCGTATTATTCCACCAGCAAATTCGCAACAGCAAGGACCTGAAACTCTATTAGATAGCGCACCCTCGTCGTTAAATCCTCCACCACTAGCAATAGAGGAGGAACATGATTCGCCAACGAATCCTGAGAGTTTTCAGGCACCAAGACGGAGAATCGGACAAGGGGATATACACGCTCAGCAGATTATGCCATACAATTATAATTATTACAAACCACCAGTCATAATTTCAAGTAAATCAGTGTAATAAATTTTCATTGCTCTTTTTTAAAAAATCATATGAAATACAAAACTTGCTCTTTTATATAATAAATGTAAAACGTGTCACTTGATATTTTTCACCATTTTCACCATGTTTCTTTCTGATAATTCAGTTAGCATTTACATGACCTTTTCTGCCTTCTGTGGAGTAAGTGCGAAGCAAATATTTTCCCACAGTTTTAAATACATCCAACTGTCCCTTCTCCAATATTTTGCATTTTATGAATATCCTTTTGGTGTCTCTTTAGCAAATTCAAACTGACAAAGCTCTTTGTACAGTTGCTACTAGTGCAGGAAAATAACTTGGCTTTTTGAGTGTGTAATTTGGTGTATTCTTAGATTGAATTGTGACCTGAGCTCTTGACCACAGAGACTGAAGAAAGCTTGACGAAATTTCGCATTGTTGCTTTTGGTAATCTTGTGATGATCTTCTTGTCACAGAGATTAGTTCGAGAGTTACTGGTTGACTTGGCAAACTTGGCTGATGAAGAGGGAGCTGGTGAATTTTTCTTAGTAACCTCTGCTTCTAATGTATCTTTAAGATGAGGTAGGTTAAATATGAACAGTAGGACTTAATTGCATTGCTTTGATGTAACCTGTGTTAATGATTAGCTGCTGCTGATCTGAAATTGTCCCACTTAATGACGAAGGATAAGGGAACACAGATGTATTAGGAAAACCAGGGGAAAGCGAGCTTCCTGCAATCGCTTGAAACTAAATCCAGAACAAAATTTATTCATGATCATCTGCCATCATGGAGTGAGATTTTTCTTCGATTTTCACACAACACTCATTGAACGCATTACCAACATTTTCACCAGATATCATTTTAGCCAGGCCAGGATAGCATTTAGCTCTGAAATTTCTGGTGGTACCGTTTCTATTTGCAGCGGCAAGATTTCAGATTCTGCAGACATTACTTGACATGTGAACGATTAGAAAAGTTCTCAATTATCTTTTTCTGACCAAACAACCAGGCTAAGCTGAGGTTATCTATAGTCACATATTTTGCAGAGAACTAGACAAAGTGCATGGTTACAGAGTTTGGAAATTCAATGTAATGAGATGAATAAACTAAATTTAATAACGCAAATATTTTTCGTCCTAATGTAGAACTGTAAGATTGAAGATTAATTGCTTAATTGTGTTTAGTGTTAATGAGCTCTACTAGTCTTTCAAGGACACAAGTACTTTTAATGACTTTATACAAATATATAAAAAAGGTTAATGTCAGTTTTTATAAAGAAATCTTGAATTAGAAATGACATTCTTATTTTGTGATATTCATTCCATGATAAAGTTATCAAGTTTTGTCCTGTCGGTGTACTTTATTTGAACTCACTCATATTGACCTCTATAATTGCATTTTTTTAAAGTCACGCAGAGCTAATTTTTTTAAATTAATGAGTAAATATGGCCGTGTTAAATAAAGAAGTTAAATCAAAGAAGAAGTCAGGGGCAGAGATACAAGATGCAACAAATGCAATGCGATGCATACCTGTCTTTACCGATGATTTATGTACAGTGTATTGATATTAGTTGAAGGTGAAAACTTTAAATGCGTTACATGTCATTACATGGATATTTTTTTACTTTTAAGGGAGTTTCTACTGAGAATGGAAGTTTAAGTTCAAGTTAAAGAGTAGTATGCATTATACATTAAGCATTGGAAACATTGAAAACTTTGCGGTATTTTAATATGTTAAATTGATAAAAGCTTTGCAAACTCATTTGTCTTCATATAATGCACGAAAAATATATACCATCACATATCAACACAAATACAGAAGCTTAATTTTATTTTTGAAAAGATCTGAACTCGTCCAGACATATCAAACACTTTAAAACTGCACATCTTTCATACATTAAAGCATATTATGTAGACTGCCCATTGAGATGGGGATTGTAAAAATGCTTTAAATAGTTTTAGGTCAGATACGTTGTACGCTTATTCGTGTTATGAAATAAATGATACAACTTTGCATATAATGGGTATATGTATGAATCTGATTAAATAGTGGCATGTTTTACACTCGTTTCTCTTTCGCCTCACATCACATTCAATGTAAATTTATGAATCGCCGAGCATAAATAATATTAAGCATTTCCGTTCACAATTCACAGCTCATGCGTAATAATTAAATAAAGTGACAGAACCATCAATTAATCTATAGTGACTGTGGACTCCATTTACTCTCATTTTTAAGCCACCGTTGACAAAGTGTACGTATGTAATTTTTAGAAATTATTTGGCAGATTCGCTTACTTGTACACTTGATAATAACTTAATTGAGATCGACATACGACATGATGTTTACGGTTAAGACAGAGAGAAGGTTAAAAGTCGAAATGTGTCAGCAACATTTGACATTACTATCCAAGTAAACTCTTCAGAACTTCAAATATTAACGACTACTTGCAATCTTTTACGTTCAACGGTGGTGTTGTGCTTGGCAAAAGAATTTTATTATTGATGCGGAGTGATCCGCTTTGCTTATTATTAATCATGCTATTTTTTATCAAGATATTTTTAGCTACTTGTCATTAACACTCAAACATTTAATAAGCTGTTCCTACAAGGATTTTTCAGCTATTTGTAAACTTTTACTAGGTATTATGATTTTAGAGACTGTCCATCTATATCACACTTTGTTTAATATTTGGATGACACAAAAATCATGACTTCATTGAATTAGTTTTGCATTTCTATTTCTTCTTTGCAAAATGACATGGAGGTCATATAAATTTCTAAGCATTCATTATGTTTTCGTTTTAACTCTGTTACCGCATGTTTGCAACTGGATAGCTTGGCATCAAAACATGTTTATGAGTTGTGATGTAAGCAACAAGTTTTTGAAGCAGTAAAAATACAGATTTCATATTAAAACAAGAAAGCTAAAAGCACAGAGATTATAAGATGACGTAAATATAACAGTGTACGTAAATCTAAATTTCTCGTGAAATTAGTCCTATTACAGATGTATCTTATCTAAAGTATGGCAAAAAGACGCCGTTATGACATGATTGATACAGCTTTTATATGCATATTAGTAAAAATTTTGTGTGAAAAGCTTAAACTATTATATCATGTTTAGCATCTGTCGCTTGTAAAGTGGTAAAGTAAATTTAAGCATCTAAAATGTCTCAGTTGGTGACTGAAACTGTGAGTTGAAACAAGTAAGTTTAGTGCTGGAAGCTACAAGCAATTCAGGCAAGTAGCTTTAAATTTGCAAATTGAAGTGAGACTTTGCTTATGAGTACGCATAGTTTAGGATTTTAAAAATGAATTTTCCACACAGAGATCATAAAATGCGGAAATTAGTTCTATTCTTCACATTTTGTGCATTCATCATGAAGTAATTGAATATTAAAAAATCATCAGAATTAAAATATTGTCTATAAACTTCAGGTTTTGTGATGAATAAATTTTGATTACTCATTTTTTAAATAGTGTGATCAATGCACAAAGCGAGTTGAGTGAGGAGGATCTCATTAAAACACTCTTCAATGATAAATACAATCAAAAGATACGACCTGTTAACAGTACGGATAAACAAGGTATGTAAATCCAAAACTTTGGATGGCTCAATTATAGTTTTCACGATTTAAAGAATCTAAAACTCTCCTAATAGGACCCGTCAACGTTGCTGTAAACATGTATGTGCGCACCGTGGGAAAAATTGATGACATGGAAAACGTAAGTGACAATTTGTTAATCAAGTTAGGAAAATTTGCAATCTCTATTAGCCCCAAATTATACAGTTTTATAGCAAATTTATATACGTACCTTGGTCAAAAATGTATAATGGCTTTATAAAATATTGACATTGCATAATTGCATGTTTCAAATATTAAAACAGGATTTCGATGTCCAGTTGACGTACCGCCAAAAATGGAGGGATGAACGTCTAGTTTACAAAGCTGGTTCGCTATAATTAGTAGACATTAATCGATATAATAAATGCTCTCACTGTAGCCGATAGTTTGAAATCCCAATAAAACTATTGCAGGTAGTAACAAAGGCCGCCCATACTTAAATTTGATCAACCCTTCAAGCTTGACATGGCTTCCTGATACATTCTTTTCAAATGAGAAAGAGGCAAGCTACCACAACTTAATGGTTCGGAATGAATATGTTCGTGTTTTTCCAAATGGAGATATTATACACAGTGCCAGGTACAGCTCACCATAATGTCATTGATTTTTGCATTAAAAATATCGGTAAATTAGGTTATTTTAGAAACTAGAAAATGATAAATGTTTTATGTGCAGACTTTCCCTAAAATTATCCTGTCCAATGAATTTCCGGTACTTCCCGTTTGACGAACAGACATGTTCCATTCGTCTTGCAAGTTGTAAGTCTTCTTGCATTTGACTTAATTAAGTTTGACTATTTTAGAATGATGAAAGCACTTTAGAAATTGTGTATATTTTAGACGGGTATACAAATACCGACGTTGACTATCGATGGGATGAGCCTAATCCAATTCAAGTAACTACAAATATCCACTTGCCAACTTTCAATCTAGATAAATTTATTACAGAGAGATGTGATTCTACTACAAACACCGGTATAAACATAAACTACTTAATCTTTTTGTAATTTAAGTAGTATTTTCTTTACACCTACACCGGAATTGACTTAACACATTATTTATTTATATACACAGGAACCTACAGTTGCTTGAAGGTCAACTTCACATTCAGTCGGGACTTTTCCCCATACTTGATTAACGTTTACATCCCATGCATAATGATGATCATTGTAGCCTACTTATCATTCTGGATTGATTCTCGAGCTATTCTTGCGCGAATAATTTTAGTCGTTGCAACGCTTTTCACCTGTGCTACTCAAATCAGTGAATTGAACCAAACATTCCCTACCACATCCTACACAAAAGCAGTAGACGTTTGGACAGGAATCTGTCTTACATTCATATTCAGTGCTCTAGTGGAAATCATTGTCGTTCAATACCTTGAACAAGGTGAAAATGACAAGAAATCTGAGACTACGGGAGAAAGCGTTGGAGACGAAGAGGAAGTGAAATTGAGTGAGTCCAAGGGAAAGTCTGAGAAAAGATTTATTCAAAAGTTGCTTAGCGATTCTGACTCTGTGTCCGGAAAAATTGAAAGCGCATCTAGAGTAGCATATCCTGCCACTTTTGTTATGTTCGTCATTATTTATTCCTTCTATTACTGTCTTCGATCGTCATCACAATAAATACAAATGTGTGAATATAACTCATAATCTAAGAGTTAGAAATGATGTTTATCATAAAATCAAAACTTGCACCAATGTATAATATTTGACTGCAATAAAATTGGCATTGATCTATAAATACACTTGACATTTCTTGAAATATATATTGCATAACGTCAGTCACGAGTCATCATTATTAGGCAATCACAATGCAACGCAAACCTAATGCGAGTATAATTAATGTATTTTAAAGATTCCAACTTAAACACGTTTTGTTGCAGACTTTTAATCTCTCATTTCCATCAACATGAACTAATAGCTCCTCATCTAACAATCCGATTCCCCACACAAACGTTCCAAAATAAATAGCGAGAAAAAGTAGAAACACGAAAGGAAATAAAATCCTTGAAATTTTGTCAATTTTTTCTGCACTCGCATCCATCCTTGAATCTCTCGATGTTGGTTTTACTTCATCGTTTATTTCTGGGTCTCCTGTTTCTTCGTCCTTGTTTTCCTTTACGGTATTCCTGACTTTCTTTTGACGCCAAATCCGTAAATATCGCCTCCCTTCACCTTGAATGTAAAATACGCTTGCTGCCTGGAAAATCGATAAGCAGGCAAACGTAAGGCAGGTTCCTGAAAATACTGAGAAACCTGTTGTGTACGAGATATGTGAGAGAGTCTGGTTAGTTCCTGCAAGCTGTGTTGCCATTGTCAAGAGAACGGTAACTGTCAATGATAGCCTTGCTTCCAACGCATTTCCCAACCAAAATGACACCCAAGTGATCATAGTCAGCATCGTACAGGGAAGAAACACCTGAATATTGTAATAGGCTAATTGCCTTTTAAACCCAAGTTGCACATATACAGCACTAAACTCGCCTGCTGAAGTTTTCTTCACACATCGTCCTATCGCCTGACCGATTAAACGAAATTGGGTCAAGTGATGGCTTCTAATTTCATTGACTAGCTCCAGATTAGTATCAGTGTCCCACTGAAGCTCAATGGCGTTTTGAGTATAGCCATAAGACGCCAAGAGAAGTTCACACTTTTGCCTGTCAAACGGGAATCGTGTAAAGTCCATCAAACAGGAAACTGTCAAGGAAACTCGTGAACTGTAGTATATAGACCCGTTAGGATATATCCGGAGAAATGAATTCGGTCTGATGATGTTGTGGACCACCGAGCTCTTTTCATTCCCAACAAAAATATCTGGTGTCCAAGGTTTATAACTGATGTCACTATTTAATGTGACATATTCATTTGGGTCGTTGGAAGAGTATTGTAAACGAGGATCTAACCACTTTAGACGAAGTGAAAGCTGCGTTTTCAACTCCATTTGACGATCGTCAATGTTCTCAATGTCACGTAAGCCAAGATTTATGAAAACTTTAAGCGGAGTTCGAGAAGCTGATTCATTTGGCTGAAGTAGAGGTTGTGGAACAAGATTGCTGGAGTAATTACCACTCTTTAGTGCAGATATAACTGCTTGATGAGACTCTAGTAACTCATGCGGCTTCACAAAAGTAACCAGACAACAGAGAGTATAAAAAATACAGGTTGATGGGTTTTGGAAAGTCATCGTAAAGTATTTTAGTCTTGGAATAAGTTATGTGGAAGTTGATACCACATCCGAAACCTGTATCTATAATAAACTGACGCTTGGTCATCAACCCAAAATTGTCTCTCTCCGTTACTGGCTTTAATTTTACACGGAGAAACGATTATGAGGTAAATTCTATTTTGAAATTTGAAAGCTCCACAAAAATATGTTGTAAAATGTCCTTCATCATTAAGACAATTTTGGGTTTTACACAAATTCAGGTTCTTTCAACAGAGCTATATCTTGGTAATATCTATATGAAAGATTCAGGAGTTTAATTGAATTTACGTGAAATGAAAATATTCATATGAATTGGAAAAAGTGGACCCAGTTGAAAAAAATTCTTCGTGTTTCTGATGATGCGCATTACTCAAGCAAAGGAATATGTTTCAGGTAAGCTTATAGTTACGCTTGTAAAAGACGGTCATTCCAAGTTTTTGTTGTTTCCACACTGACCTATTTCTTTGGATATACATGCTCACGGATCACATTAAATTGTAGATCGTTAGTAAATATTGTAAGAGATGAATAGAGCCACACCTGTTTACTCTAATTTTCTGTTGAGGATAGCTTGGCTCATAACTGTTAAAATGTAGTACAATCTAAACCACGTAGGTGCGTAATTCAGCAATTTGTCTAATGAACTATTTCATCTTCATCATATCATCATGCTTATTGTATAAACAGTTAATTTCCACCTGGGGATAAATTTATTGCTCACTAGCATACATCGCAGCGCATCAGTCAGTCCCATCGGTCGTGTATAATAAATCAAGTAATTTGATCACTATTAACTTTGAGTACTGTTGTATCCTAATTCAAATCTATTGAAAGTTACCGTATATACAGTTGCATTGATAATGCTTTTCTGGAGGATTGGATAAGGGACAATTATGAATTAAACTTAAATAGTAGCGTGCGTAAGAATTTTACACAAGTAATTGTATTTCCCCAGACTACATGATTGAATTGATCTCGTTGTCCCGCAAACTAATACCCCAATACCCACATTAACTCTAAAATCACATTAGATTTTCTATATAACTAGAGCTGGAATCATTAGCAAAACATTTATTTCTTATTTGCACAATTGGATTCAAAAAGACAATTTAAAAACTTCCTGAGAACAACCCTGGGAATGGGAAATAAACCTGACAACAGGATGTAGGGAACTTGCGATGATTATGAAGCCTAATTTGTGTATAATTTGCTTTAAATTTACAAAAATTATGGATGAGGGGCAAAATTGAATCATAAAAACGCTAATTGCTATTTTGCCAAACACTTCTCAATTATGAAATTGCGTTATTTGGACTCCCTTTGAGATTCCTGTTCGAATGATACCCTACATGACATACGTCAATGATGCAAAAATTGACCGTTATAACGGTTTATAACGGTTTCCGTTTACCGTTGGTGCTTATCTTC
>JAQIXX010002802.1:0-22447 GCA_034700605.1 Willowsia nigromaculata | reverse complement strand
ACTTTCCGTTTCTGGGAACTTACTTTCTAGGAACATTCCTATTCTGGGAACTTTTTTCTAGCATTTTTCCGAACACGATTCTTCAGCCTTTGTATGCCTAAGACAAAGGTCACAAGCTTTTCTAGAATTTTTCATGACAAATGTTATACATTACCTACGGTACTGTTACGTCACATCTAGCTACATCAAATGTCCTTCTTACTCAAGAAAACTCGCCAAGGCTACACAACTTCAGTTGTCCAAAAACGCCATGAAATTAGTGACTTGACAGCACTTGCGACGCGACAAATGTGATTGCGAATTTATTTGTAAAGTATCCAATCCCCGGCAGATATAGCTCATAACTATCATGCTAATGAATTTCACGTTTCCAGTCGTTTTCCCGATTTCACGGAATGTGGCAGCTTGTGTAAAACCACCTCGAAATATATTTCCTGGTAAATACTTGTGTAAATTAAGTTGAAACAATAACGAAGTATTTAAAAAATTGTTTTTTCATTTCATCTGTTTTGTCCTTCTAGTCTTAAGTCGGGATTAGGAGATGTTTTTGGTTTTTATAGATTGGTGATAACTATAGAAAAAATCTGGAAGAGAAGGCAGCCTGGAAGAAATGTTGTTCACTGTTAGTACATTATATGAAAAATTCATCAGATGTTAGTGGGTTTATGCACAGCTAAAGCAAAAATATAAGGAGAATACATAGTTAATCCAAACTAAATGCACTGTAACAAGTTAATTAGCAGGATGGTCCCGATTATTTAAGAACTATAATTTGCTGTTGAAATGTAGAATTCAAGTTACAGCTTTGAAGCGGTTGCATGCTTATATAATGCAATTCTTGCCTCCTCGACAAGGAAAAAAGTTTGGAAATTTTTTTAAAGGATTTGTCATGCCCTAACACATTTCCACAAGATAATTGATAGCACACGAATGTGCCATACGTAAAAGTAATATAAAATCACATTAAATTAGAAAAAAACATTGGCCAATATGGCCTCATACAAGCGAGTTAGAATATCGGATTTTTAAGTCACCATTAAAATACAATTTGTTGTTTATCGTCTCACTTAATTAAAACTTTTCCTCCAAAAAGTCAAACATGTGGCTTTTACGGCATGTATTTCTGATTCAAAGTCGCTCCCGTTTTGTGATTTAGTTTGGAAAGACAGAGTAGAATTTTTTTCGAATCGAATTAATTTCTGATATTGATGGCGACCTTTGATGGGTAAAAATGATAAGAAGTTTCGGCTCTAAAATGTATTGAAGTAACCGTGGATGTGGGTCCAAACGAAGATCTTCATTTTCTCTTTTCCTAGTCTTCTGTGGGTTCTAAACTACCGTAAATTCGCAATAAGACGCCGGGGCGTGTACGAGCACTCATTGATTTTTGGGACAGTAGACGCCGGGGCGTGTATTTGGGGGAGGCGAGTAATTGAGGGGGGCTTCTACCATGAAGCGTCGACTTTTGAGATTTTATTTGTCTACATATTAGAAGAGATGGGTACGCACTTTTCATTCAAAAGTGCATTTCTACCATAAATTTACCTGTAAAAGTGTATTTAAAGTTATTTATAATGAAAATTTTCTTACAAACGTCTGAATACATGAACAGATATGCACTTTCATACATACGGTAGCCTTGGGAATACAATTTTTGACGGGGCGAGTAATTGAGGGAGGCTTGTATGAGCATTTATCGACTTTTTAGCTGGTAGACGCCGGGGCGTCTATTTGGGGGAGGCCAGTAATTGGGGGAGGGCGTCTAATTGCGAATTTACGGTATTTATATTATTCGGAAGGATTCCAATTTGACTCCTTTGCTGATGCGATGGAGCTGTGGTGGCATATGGAAATTTGATGCTTCTAATATGCTCCACAGAAAACATAAATAAGAAATAAATAATTATTCCGCTGTTTATTGTTCCATCTTCTCACACACTCGTTTGTGTCACTGGTTACTGCTTTACAGATTGGTGATAACGATTTGAAATTTAAACGCTGTGGCAGTGAAATCAACGTAGAGGAAATTGGAGAATGTAAATAGAAATAACAAAGACTCACATTCCTTTTCAGTACATTTACCGATAACAAACCTCTAAAATATTTCAGTAGAGTAATATTGCTGACCTTAATTAATTGTAGGTTGCAATTTAGCTTTTCGAATGACCCTATTTAAGTAAAGAATAGTTTGTTGCGATATTTTAACGCTAAATATGTTCTAAATTTCTAAACAGTGGTTTTATAGAATATTGGTGACTAATAAATTTTTGAATTGATACAGAATTATGTAGTCGAACACTAGAATTCCTGATTGTAGAACAAGAGTAGCATTATTGCTTACCTATTTCTTCAAAAGGACATGGAATTCTCATGTAGCCCGGGAACGGCACAGCCAGGATGTTTTGGCCGATGACCATATACGAAGATTTTATTCTCGCCAACCGTCGAGCTGATGTGTAAGGGTAAGTAGCGTATAGAAAGTTGGGGAAGGCTTACGGTAGGAACGAAGATAGACTAAAAATCTAAGTGTATTAACAGATAGCTAAAATAAATAAAAAACATGACTAGAAAATATTCCTGATGTATATTATATGCAGGCTGACAAATTTGATGCTGGGATGATCAGATTTATTACAAGAATATTCTGTTGTAATGTTTGAACGTCCATTTTGTTCTGCACCTTCGAAATGTTGAATACATTGTCATTCATGGTTTTTCGTATAAATGAGCCAAACAAATTGGATTACAAGTATAAAATGGTCGGCAAAACTATTAATCGTGAACAAGGAATTAGCCTGAAAAGCATAAACAAATTAACAACTACTAGTGGAGGTGTGATTTTGACCGAAAATGGTATTTTTTCCAAATTTATCCCCGTTAGTACATTTAAAACAGTCAAATTCCGATCATAGAATTTTAATTAGTTCTCTATATCATTACAGCAAAATATGTTATCTGGGTGATCGGCATTTAACTAAACTAAATTTAACAACTGCACACGGCACTTAAAATTAACAAAAATCCAAAATTTGTTCAAAATTTGGTTTTTTGTGTATAAAATCTGTAAAACATCACAAATCATAAACGCAAGGAAAACCCATCTAGCGGCTCTTATTATACATAGTTGTGCCAATTTTCAAGTTTCTGCGTAAATAAATGTGGCTTCCAGCGAAATCCCGGCGGAAGCACTTTTTCAACTTGTAGCTGCTACCATTCGAAAATTTGGAATTTTCATTTTTTTCCCTTTATGCCAATTTACTAAGTTACCTTAGCTGGATGTATTCCAGTAAACTGATTTCCAAAGTTTCAATTTGGATTTCGACCTTTTACCTATATGAGATGATTGTGTAGTTACACATTTTCCGTGACTAACGCATAACTAACTTACGGAGAGTGTTATTTTTTCAATTTTCCACCGCAATCCCAGTTAATAGGGCTGAGGAGGCAACGCTATAAAGTTTATTTTAATGTTTTTTATGGAATTATGAAATTCAGGAAAAGAGAGGCACGAAATCTGTTAGAGTATCGGTGCATACCAGTCAAGACTAAATGTTTCATTTTTATTTTTCTTCCATGTCACAGCGTTCTCACATTTTCATGTTAATACAAAAGTACTCCGAAAGTATACTCCATGGTTGATTATGTAATTATAATGGTTTATCGAAGTCTGTCGGTTACTGCTAAGAATGCGACACAGAACTTTTGCTCATTCTTTAATGCTAAAATCTGTGCCCAATAAATCGTGACTGGGCACACAGGACTACGCATTGAAACTTATTGGTCCAGTTATATGAATCAATGAGTGTCAGCTCACACAATTTTATTTTTTCTAGACTTATGTCAGAAGCTAGCATTAGATCATTGGACGATTACATCTGTCGTCAATGAAAGCATTTAAGAAGAACTGCGTTATACTCTAGTGGTAAATTGAACCGAAGTGTTTTCTAGTGAGACAGCAACCTACCAGCAGAGATGCATTAGAATACTTTATAGAGCAGGTTTATTTAATACCTGAGAGGTAAAACCACAAAAATTTTAAAATTTGCCAAGAGTTATTTTTAAATATTCCACTTCTAAAGTGATGAGGTTTAGTCAAAACCGCATGTGAGTAGCTTTATTTAATTTCGACATGGCTAAACACGATATTTTTTGAATTATTCGAAAATTATGTATAATATGTACCTAGATAAAGTGTCTTTAAATTAAAAAAGTTCAGCCCCATATGATCAGGGTTTGGTAGGTTGCAGCCATTTTCCCAATAAATAAACGGGGACCAATTAATTCCGAAACTATACAAGCTAGCCAAATGAACTTTTTTGCGTTCAATAGATATTAAAAAACTGAGAGGACGTTTTCTTTCCAATTTTCAAAAATGTTTAAAGCAATGTGCTTAAAACTAAAAATATAGTATATCTTCTAAACTTTTAAATCAACACCCAAACTATCATTTTTATCGTAATCTACGCATAAAAGTACGTCTACTTTAAGCTTTAACTTTTATCTGACATACTCCCCGAGTTCAAAAAAAGATAAAAACAAAGTACCAATTTATTCCAAAACTAAAACAACCATTCAAAAACACTTTGTTGCATTCGGAAGAGAATAAAAAACTGAGAGGACGTTTTCTTTCGAATTTTCAGAAATATTAAAAACAATATGCTTAAAACTAAAAATATGTTTGTTTTAGTTAGTTTAGTTAAAATTAATTTCGTTTATCATAAAACTATTTTCGCCCTAACGTTATTACTTTTATTAATTTTTTTCAATTGAATAATTAAGCATGACTGCTAACGTGAGGATTGTAGTATACAAGTAGATAAAACGGAGTACCATTAAATTTGTGGGAATACTAATTCATGTGAAATTTATTAACAAACAAGCATAATCATTCAATATATGCATGGCAACTTCCAAAATCTACGCACTCATAAATTTTAACAAGCATTACAAGTAACTCATTTCTAATGCTCATTACGCTAATTTAAAGATGCACAATTTGTTAAACTCATAATGTATCTGGTTCCATGATCATAACGTTGGTAACATGTAAAGTCTCAATATGCAAATAAATCACACAACTTTTGGATGTAGATCACGATCCTATTGTCAAACTTTATTTAGCTGCTATACTTTTGCATAAATTAAATACTTGGATTTTTATCTTTTTATTTTTGAAAATTTCGATTATGTCAGGTCAAGCTGAAAGTGTGAAGTAGACATATTTTAAAGCGTAGATTCCGATAAAAATGTTGGTTTTTGTTTCTTTTAAAGGTTAGAACATACCTATATCATATTTTTAGTTTTAAACATATTGTTTTAAATATTTTTTAAAATTTGAAAGAAAGCGTCCTCTTAGTTTTTAATTCTCTATCGAATGCAAAAAAGTGATTTTGAATGGCTGTTTTAGTTTTGGAATAAATTGGTACTTTGTTTTTATTTTGTTATTTTGAACGCGGGGAGTATGTAAGATAAAACTGAAAGTATGAAGTAGACGTACTTTTATGCGTAGATTACGATAAAAATGATAGTTTGGGTGTTGCTTTTAAAGTTTAGAAGATATACTATATTTTTTGTTTAAAGCACATTGCTTTTAACATTTTTGAAAATTGGAAAGAAAACGTCCTCTCAGTTTTTTATTGTCTATTGAACGCAAAAAAGTTCATTTGGCTAGCTTGTATAGTTTCGGAATAAATTGGTCCCCGTTTATTTATTGGGAAAATGGCTGTTACTTACCAAACCCTGATCATATGGGGCTGAACTTTTTAAATTTAAAGACACTATATCTAGGTACATATTATACATAATTTTCGAATAATTAAAAAAATAACGTGTTTAGCCATGTCGAAATTAAATAAAGCTACACTATGAGAAAGTTTTGGAAAATTTAAATATAAGTGTTAATATGACATGAAATTTTGTTTGTGAGTAAATCTTAAATGTTTCAATAAATTCTTAATTCACTGGAAATTTGGAAATTATTTTTTCCTATTAGATTGCTCAATCAACCGAATAGTGGAATCTCTTAGAAACCACGAGTGCGCCGTCGTATTATTCCAAAGTTGGAGAACATTAGCAAGGCAGCTGGATACGCCAGCATATGAAGTGGATGAGCTCAGCAGAGATCTACTTCTGAACAAAAAGGATGCATTTGATGTGATAAGCGATCTTCTCCAAAGCTGGAAATTAAGAAATTCTGAAGAAGCCAAGTTGTCTACTCTTATCCAAATCCTGAAAAATGGGTGCAAATGGAAAGCCATCGCAGGTCAGCCCACTCGAAACTCGTTTTGCTTATCCAATTAGCTTTGGTTATGTTTTGCGTATCTTTGTACCTACATAGTACATAGCAATCATTTGAAAAAGGTACAGATCCTTTAGTATCAATTCTAACTAAAAACTGTTCCTCTGTGAGCACATCATTGCGCCTTCTAAAAGGAACGAATATGAGTACAGACAATTTGTTGCTTAACTAGAAGAGTTTTGGAAATTTTGTAATGGGATCAAGAATTGTAGGCTTTTAGTAATTAAATAATATCATAATATTAGCTCATGCAGTAGGTAGATGTTAGGACTGTATTTACATTTTTATATCATAATAGAAAGTGTATTCACATCCAGTAGATATACGATAATAGGTTGTTTGTTCGTCTACAGATGTGATTTGTTAAATGTTATTTTAGATCATCTCCGTGAGAATTTGGAATGATTTCGGATCCTAAAAGGTTTATTGGACCACCTAAATATTTGTCGGAGTTTGTGAAAGACGATAAACTAGATTGCGTAGTGGTTATATCTGAGGATTGTGAACTAACTTACAATAGAATTATTGAGACTGTGGAAAATGCTCACGGTTACAAGGATACACAGTTTCTAAGATATATTTCTAGTCGTCCATTTATAAAACAAATAACAGCTTGCTTTTATGTAGTGATATGTGAGGAAAATTTAGAACTTATCCTGAAAAATACATTTAGTATAAAATCCCTATGGTATTGTGTATTTATTACCGAGAAACGACCAAATATTAACAATGCTCCAAACATGAAAGTTTTAGAAGATAATTTTGTATGGCACGATTTGTCGCCATTATTTCAAAGTGAAATCCAACACAAATGCGCGTCCTTGACAGGCCTTGCAATGAACGAATGTTTAGAAGTACTCCCAAAGCTCGACTACAAGATACTTTGTAAAATAATTCATGGGACAACTCCCGAATTGTTTAGAAACAATATACCAAGAGAGCTATCCTACTATATTCCTAGAAGGCTAAAAACTCGAACAATTCTGACAGATAAAATATTTTCACATGAAGGAAGCGACATCTTTTTTATACACGGAATCGATATTGTCCAGCTCTCTGAGCTAACGAATGGAGAAGGCACAGATACTTCAACAAATATTCTACTCAATTCGTTTGAAATCACCACAAAATATGTAGTTTTGGAGAGCATTTCTGACTTTGATAAGATCGTGACCAAATATAAAAACCACAATGCTGCCATGCACTTAATTGAACTTAAGAATGGTCAATATAAATGGAAGGGCTCAACTGGCAAATTACAATGTATTCAAAATTGTTTGAGTTCAAATCAGTTATCGTTTGGGGAAGAAAAAATTCTAGAAGACTATGAAAATGTCCCCAAATGCAACAATACTATCTGCATATCGGATGCTCCTGGAATGGGAAAATCAGTTCTGCTTGCACATATTGCCATGAAGTTGAAAAATGAGTCACCCTGTAAACATCCGTTAAGTGTCTGCTTTGTGGAAGTAACTGATCTTGCCAAAGAATTCGCAAAAACTGAAGGCAAGTCTTCACGAGAGCGTATAGACTCAGCCTTGGCAAAATGTTTTTGTGAAAATGCTCTAGCGTGTCCTTCATTGCTAAAGCTCTGAAACAATTAAATATTTTAAATGACACAAAAACCTTAGCTTCAGACATTCAACTTAGTGGCTACACACTACTCCATGCGGCTGTTTCAAAAGGAAACTACTCAGTTTTTGAACTAGCTTTAAATCTTGAAAAGTTTCGAGACTTGCTCTTAAATTGTGATAATTTGATAGTAAATATAATTCATGGATGTGTGGAGGATACATATTCAAACAAATACCAGATTATTGATAGTAAACAATATATAATTAAACATTTATTCAAGATAACCAACAAATTGATAAGTGCTAAGGACAACAACGGGGTGATCCCAGTATGCTGCAGTAAAGTCAATATAGCCCTATTGCTTTTACTGCTGGAACTGGGAAAAACTATTTATGATGAGGAATCATTAACTAAATGTTTACACAAATCATGTTACACGTATAACTGTGACGACTTTCTTCGACTGCTTGAGTGCATTCAAAACCAATACTCTAGAGACATTTTAAAACACTGTTTTAGTAGCACGCTTGAAGGTTCTTTAGTTGAGCAAGTTATACTAAAATTAAAGCCGAATAAAGAATTTTTTGACTTTGTAAGCCAATGTAACGTTAGTTTCAGCCCAAACACTACAGAAAGTCATTCAGTGTTGAATCTTGCCATTAGTAGTGGGTAGAGTACTGATTGCCTGAAATGGATTCTCCAAAATTTACAAATTTCAAAACAGCAGCTACAAAATGCTTTTTGGCATGCACATGAAAAAAATAACTTTGAGTTTTTAAGGCTTGCCATTGAATTAAAACGAATCTCTCCAAATGTCAAAGATAATCAAGGATTGACTTCATTGCATATAATATGTGGAGCATTGGAAAGAAATGATAGATACTCAATTACACAAGTGCAAGTTAATTATGTCAAGTTTTTCATGAAAAACAGACCAATTGTGAATGTTAAAAATTTATTATTTGATAAGACTGAAAAACCAGCATTCTATTTGACTCAGACCGTGCCATCTCCATATGGATTTCAAGTGCTAGACTTAGTAAAAAGCTCCTCCTTATTAACTAAAAGAGCATTTTTAAAGTGGAAGTGGCTGATGAAATGGAACAAAATGGACGAATCAAATTTTGCAGAATGTTTTGATACTTGTTTTAAGCAAATTGAAACACCAGACACTAGTGACCGAGAAGGGAACACATTTCTTCATTATGCCGCAGAAAATCATAATGAAGCTGGTCTAAAATTCTTGATTAGTACAGGTGCTAATCCGACTTTATTGAATAAATCTGGGTACTTGCCATTACATTTAGCCGTAAGCAAAATAAGCACAAATCATTTGAAAAAATTCTTAAGAAATCAGAAAACTATTTCTCATCGCGAAAATCTAAAATGGCTTATTATATACTCTTCCAATCAACACCAATCGAAAACCTTGAAATTCTTTTGCGCTTGGTACGCACTGGTCCTGAAGCTGCCTTTGTTAAAAATAAGTCTTGATTCCGAGGGAAAGCAAACTCTCTTGGAATTCGCTTTCTCAAGACATGATGGAGACATCTTGGAGTACTTTGTAAATGATGAGTCATGCATCCGGGCACTTCAGTCACTCCACAACAACTGGATTCACGAATTCATAAGAAAAGAAGGACCGCACGTGGAGAAAGTAAAATTCGTCAGTCTGGTCAATCGAATCTGGAAAGATTTATTAAACATGGAAAATGGCGACCAGCTTGTCCCTCTGTCCATTAGAGGAATTCACTGGGGGTGGGTTAAACCGTTGGAGAAGCTTGGGGCAAACGTCAACGCCTCTGATTCCTGTGGCAACACTCCACTTCATTGGGCCCTAAAACACAAATTAAAAAATTGTGAATAACTTGTCAAAGAATTGCTAGAATGCGGTGCTGATGTTTATTCTAAAAATTTAGATGAAGAATCTGCAATCCTTCTCGCCGGAAAACTTGGGAACGGTGAATGTGTGATGTTACTACTTGAGCATATCAAATTTAATCTGGACGATCAAACATTAAAAACAGCTCTCATTAGCATTGTCTTCAACTGTGCGTTATCAACCATTAAATTTGCGTGTGAGTGGTACACACGGGAAACTGGAGGCTCAGTCAACCAAATTTCATGTGAATTTGATGAACATCAGATCAGCGTATTGGACATCGCCCATTTTCGAAATGAACAAAATGTGGTGAAGTATTTGAAGCAAGCGCATGCCTGTACCCAAGTATTTTTGTCATTTGAAAGTTTTCATGAAGAGAAGTGGATCAAGGGGACCCCAGACCGAATGAACCTTGACCTGATTAAATTTGCTCACAGAATTTCCTCAGATTTTGTTAATAGACATCATAAAATTGTCCCACTGTCAACCGAAGGGATTCTAAAAGACCGGATAAAGATTTTGGTGACTGACGGTACAAAAGTGAATGTTCCCGACTCGAAAGGTAACACACCACTTCACTGGACAATTCTAGACAATCAGGAGAATGACGCCCTTTCCATTGTGGAGGAATTACTCAAGCTTGGAGCTAATGTAAATTTTAAAAATAACGACAACAAATCTCCAGTACTAATAGCAGCGGAGAAAAAACAACTAGACTGTCTAACCTTGCTACTTAGAAATATGAAATCTGACCGCCAAAACCTTAACAGGGAAATCCTTGACATTTGCTACAGTTGTGATTTAGAAACGGTAAAGTTTGTTTGTGAATGGTACGAACGAGACTTAGGAAACCCAGTTATCAACATATCCGGTATTTTTGGGAGGAAGCCAACTACAATTTTGGATATAGTGCTTCTCAGGTGGAAAGCATCTATTCCGGAATACTTTTTAAAGAGGCAGTTATGTTCTGAACGTAAAAATCTCAAACGATTTGAAATAATCTATGACAAGTTACACAAGAAGCCAGAGGACAAAGATAAGAATTATGCTTTGTTGATAGCAGTAATTTCCCCGGGATTTTGGAAAAGTCCAAACGGGCATGGAGTTGTTCCACTTTCCATCAAAGGCATTCATTGGGAGTGGGTAAGACATTTGGTGGAATTTGGGGCAGATGTCAACTTTCCTGATTCTGACGGGAACAATCCTCTTCATTGGGCGTTCAAACACGATGAAAGGAATGTTGATTGGTTAGTCCATGAGTTGATAGAATGGGGGGCAAATGTAAACTCAGAGACCCGCGCGGGAGAAACGCCACTCACACTCGCTCTCAACTTGTCTGGTCCATGGAAAATGTATGACTGTGTGGAGAAACTACTGGATTCCAATGCAGATGTGAGGAGACGAGACTCTCACGGCGACACTTTTCTTCACAGACTCCCACCCAAACTCGAATACATCAGGTATTCCAGAAGGGGAAGTAAATCATCCCAATTCCACGATATTTTGGAGATTGTTCTGAAGAAAGGCTGGGGAGATGTGCTCGATGCTCGTGGGAGCGACAACCTCACCCCAATTCAAATCGCCCAACAACACTTTCAGCTCGATAAGGAGACCCAAGAGTTGTTATCAAAACACAGAGTGACCATATAGTCATGCTTTCACGTTATCCTTCTTGAGCTTTAAGGTAATTCTGAACAACCATAATTATTTTAAGTGAAACACCATATCCCTTTCATCTTTGGCAAAATTGGGAGGATTCTATTGAACTTGAAATTAATTGCGTGTTTTAGGGAGATATTTATTCCATTAGTCTTTCGTCAAATACATCATTTCTAAAAGCTGGGTCTAGGCCATTTCGGCGCATTGTACATTTCTGGCGCATGACGCTTTTGGCGCAAGCATTTTCGGCGCATTGTTCATTTTGGGCGCATGACACTTTTGGCGCAAGCATTTTTGACGCAGGCAATTTTTCGCATGCCTTCTCAGGTAGTGCAATACTCATGCACGAAACAATAACATGAAAAAAAATGTTTTATAAACGCGAATTAAAGCTCTATAATTCCCATAGAGTGATTTTACTGGCGCCAAACTCTATTTTCAAATTTTACATCGAGATTTTTGAAAAAATTGCTGCCCGCCAGTGAAATCACTCTATGGGAATTATAGAGCTTTAAAACAAAGTTTGTCAAATCCATCAAAAATATTTTCCTATTGGATACCTAATTCTTCGTCGCCAATAATTCCTTTTGCATGAGTATTATCCAAGTCTCCATTTCTGACAGAATCAGCAAGTAAAATGTTTTGAGTCATGAGCGATCATTCATTTTTCAAATTGCAGTAACCTCATACAATTTCTTATCATAAAAGTTTTATGAATATTTTACCAGAAATATGTACCACATGCTGCAATGCAACGTTTATGACCAGCATTCTTCAAATTCCAAAAAAGTCTAAAATATTCTGCTACATTTCATATTTCCACTGTGAGCTCCCTCTCGAATTTTATTTTACTTTAAAGTTTAAATATTTTCTTTAAAAAATTCACATGAAATGAATGAGATCTCGTAAAGTTACGAGATAATGGAAACGTGGTTCTAGAAAACGTGAAAAGAAATCACTGAATGATTTGGCGCAATTAAACAGTAAAACGAAAATTGACTTCTAAAATGCTTGCAACTTTATGTCCCCATTAATCGGGCTATAATGATATTTCATACGAAGATTTTATTGGTAGTACATGTGTACCAGATTTTGTACCAATCTCCAAATTGGTTCTTGAAAAACCATGTACAAGGGTACACAAACAGGAAAAACAAATAATTAACTGCTTTTGGGTGAAATACATTCAGAAATCAATAAGAATGCATGTTGATTTTACATGAGATTTTATTTCTTATGCATTTTTATGCATGAGTATTGCATTCTCCGAGAAGGCATGCGCAAAAAACGCCATGCGCCAAAAATTTTTGCGTCAAAAGTGTCTTGCGCCCAAAATGTACTGCGTCAAAATGCTGGCGCCAAAAGTGTCATGCGCCCAAAATGTACTGCGTCAAAAATTATCGCGTCAAAAGTGTCTTGCGCCCAAAATGTACTGCGTCAAAAATGCTCGCGCCGAAAGTGTCATGCACCCAAAATTTACTGCGTCAAAAATGCTCGCGCCGAAAGTGTCTTGCGCCCAAAATGTACTGCGTCAAAAATGCTCGCGTCAAAAGTGTCTTGCGCCCAAAATGTACTGCGTCAAAAATGCTCGCGCCGAAAGTGTCATGCGCCCAAAATGTACAGTGCGCAGAAAATGTCTGCGTCAAAAAGGCCGGCTTCGCTAAAATCTCAGTACTTTCAAATTTCAAGGAAATTTTTACAAAGAGAAAATGTATATGAAACCAACACGGTCCAAAAAAGTTGTCTCCGAATCTCCCGAAATTTTGCATTTAGGCTCAGGACCTTATCGTAACTTAATTTCAAGAGCCGCTGCTGCCCGAGCACCGCTGTGGCGGGAGATATAAATTTTGAAAAATTAACTTCCTGTCAACTTGAGTCCTGGCTCACGGCTAAAGTTTTTTAACTAAAGACTTGAAAATTGCAATGGGGGTACAGAATTTGATGGCGCGGATGAAGTTTATTTTGGATTTTCGAAATTTTGAAAAACAAAAAAGTTATGGCAGGAAAACGAAATTGACCAAATGTTGACCAAAACTTTGAAATTTATGAAACTTGGTCGGATTCATTAGATTTACCAGTACATTTGGCGATGACTAAGAATTTTTCAAAAATTTTAATATTTCGATCAAAATTCGACCTTGTTTGTTTTGTTTGACCAAAATTTTGTTTTCGCGCCATAACTTTTTTCCTTTTCAAAATTTCGAAAATCCCAAAGAAACCCCATCCGCGCCATTAAATTCTGTACCCGTATGCCAATTTTCAAGTTTTTAGCTCAAAAACTGTAGCCAAGAGCCAGGACTCAAGTTGACAGGAAATAAACTTTTCAAAATTCGTATCTCCCGCCACAATGATGCTAGAGGAGCAACGGCTCCTGAAATGAAGTTACGATACGGTCCTAAGCCCAAACGCGAAATTTCGGGAGATTCTGAGACAACTTTTTTGGACCGTGTTGGTTTCATATATATTTCCTCAAAACGTCAGAAACCGCATTTATAAATCGAGGGGTAAAATACAGGAAGACTATATGATATGAAATTCAAATTTCAAAAAAGTGCCTTTTGGTTTTTAAGGCGTAGTAGAAGGAGCTATGTGCAAATTTTTTATACTTTTTTAAGATACCACCATAATTTTTGCCGTGCTATTCTGCACATTGTGATACCCCGTACTCAAGTATACCCCGTACTTGGAGGGTTATATTATAATTCATTATATTTAAACTAACTTAAATAACATTTGGTCAACACACCTATAATTTACAGTAGGCCACCTATAATTTACAATTGGCAGAACACATTTTTTTCGGATCTTTGGCCCAAACAGCCAGCCCTTTAGAGTATTCTTAAGGTAGCTTAAGCCATTGTTCCGTCTAGCAAATGCGACTTAAAATGCTTGATACATTTGGTAGCAATTTTAAGTTGTCTGAATTCAACCGATACACTAACAAAGGCAAATTTCGGTTAATACAAAGAGAGAATAAGTGATCTGATGCAAGAAACTATTTAGAACACTAATTCATATCATTTAAAACGTTCATCCGTAAAATGTGTTCCACCTATTATATTGTTTGCTGTGTCTCATTTTGATAATAAACCGATATCTACATATTTGTAGCTTTTAAGTAGGCAATATTTGGGCTTGAAAATGAATATATAATCAGAAATTAGAAAAGCAATATAAGGTACTTTTTCTTTCTCTATCATAAATAATAGAGTTCCGCTTTCAGCATTTTATTGCAACATCGTACATTATTAAAATTCATTGACAATACAGAACACTGCCAAAGAATGACATCAATTTGTTACATACATAGTTGAATAAGTAGCATGCCTGGATATGACTTCTGCAGTAGATATAAAACTCAAAATACATGAAAAATATTTTTTTAAAAATAATTCAAGATGTTTTAGTTGTAATCGCACCAAAAATAGTGACAAGGGCTCCAAGGAGGCAAGGCAAGGCTCCCTAGAGTTTGGAAACAAAATTCTTTTTCGCCCTTAAAAAATTTAACCTAACAAACTATTTTTTCTAAATGCATGTGCTAATTACGTCAAATTTGGCATAAAAGTTTTTTTTCTAAAATTTCTTTACAAGATCATCGAATATTACAATTATCTTTTTTATGTTCCAACATAGCCGATGACTACACGTTCAGCCCACCATCGATCCGTATCCTGATAAAAGTGTGGAATCCTAATGTTTACGAGGTAAGTAAGAACAAAATTCAAATTAAATACAATAATTCTTACAATAAAAGATAATCATGATTAATTTTTTTAGAATGAAGATTTGTGCATGTCGATTTTCCCCCCTGAACGAACCAAACGCCTTCAGCCAAGCGAATGTGGACGCTTCTGTGATGTACCGGGAATGGAATTACATTGAATATGAAAAAATCATCAAGTACGCCTTTAACTCAATTAACCCTTCACTTCCACCTCCAAATCCAATTATTTCATTTCCTGCCTTTACTATCATTTTTGTGAATTCTCATGAAAACAGGAAGCTAGTAGCACTATCGAAAGTGAATGCGGAAAAATATGAAGTGGCGAAGGTGAATCCTGCAGAGACCCCGGAAAGGAAGGAAGTGAGCTTCCCGTAGAAACACCAACGAACGGTTATTCATTCCAAAATAATTGATATTTAGTTTCGGTTAAATGAATATATATTGAAAAAGTGTATAAAGAATTGATTGAGAATTGTTTGTGATGGGCTTGTGATGGGAATATTGAATTTAGTGGAAAGAAAATCTAAGAAAATTTATTTTACATTAATTTTTAGGAGCAACTTGCTGCTTCTTAGTATAAATAATTATAATTATAAACAATAAGTAAAGTAATTGATCAGTCTCTCTACGAAATTATGTGAGTTAAATAAGTAATTATCGAATAATGTAGATTCTCTGTATTCGTTTAAAAAATTGGGTAGCCAATTTCTTTGAACTGTCGATAAAAACAGGATAGGGGAAGCAGGTAGGAAGATGAGATGATGCAAAAACAGCGTATTATTTAAAAGTTATTTTTTTCAAAACATGCACATATGTCAAACTTTTTATGGTTGTTATGTAGGGTAATTTATTTGTAATATTTAGTTAGTGGGAAAACAAAAAAAAAAGAATTGAAAATGCATGTTCATATTTAAAATATCAAGTGATAACCTTCGTCTTCGTCCTACTGGAACCTAAAGAAAGTTAATTTGTAAAAGTGATAAGGGAAAAGATGAGAAAGCGAATAAGAGTGAGTTATACATTAACAGGTACAAACGCATTTTAGATTACAATTCAAGTTTAGGCCTGTAGTATCGGTGAATCTCATAACCAGAGCTCAGGAAGGTCTGGAGTAAAACGAAATTGTATTGTACATAAAATATACAGTTTTTACAAATTAACCATTTATTTACATAAAATACCCTTCAATGCAATTAAAGGTTTGAAAAATATGCATTCCTGGTCCTCTTTGTGTGTATTTTGGATACCTTATTTGCATGAAAGCGCAAATTATGCAAAAATTTAACATTAATTTGAATAAAATATACGTTTGCAGGGATATATAATTTGGCTTTACTCATGACCCTCATGAGCTCTGCTCATAACTGTTAAGGTTTATAATATAATTTATAAAAACGTAAAAATGAATGATTAATGATGACCAATTTTGACTAATAATGCATCCTTTTTATTACGATAAATAAATAATTTGACGACAAAGAATGATGAATCTCAAACTGGTTCTGTAGTCCATGCATCCCTCCAAATAACGTTTGCGGCTTATCACCTTTCACCTTGGGCATTAATGGTTTTGTAAAAAAAATTTCGAATGAACTAGTGAAAATTCCAAACCAAATGTGAGGCCCAATCAGATAAGATACTAAATTATTCAACAAATTGAGAAAACATGAGCTACTCTGTATTATGTGTAAAAACCAGGTTGCTCGCATCTCGGTATTCAAAATTATCGAAAAAACAATAAAATTTCTTTCCCTGCAAGACAGACTGTGTTTGAAATTCCATCGTTGGTTTTTCTTATCATTTGGAAACAAGATTAACTAAGGATATGATAATAAAATAATGTAAGTAATCGTAAATTAATTCCTAAGATTGAGGAAAATATTTCTTGTTGTATAAAACGCCACTTTTATTGAAAACGTGTAATATAGACTTGTTAGGCTAGCATAAGTAATTGTGTCATATATTCTGAGCATTTGTCATCACTTATGAGTAATTGTAAATTACCATCTACATCTTATATAAAATGTAAGCTACCTTAATTTAATATAGTTTAATTTAATTTAGATAAAATTTCCGTATGCACAGTCTTTGTGGCCCTTCATCTGATTCTATCTTATGTCTTCGACCACTTCTTACATCGTTCCAGTATGGCAGCATGATATAAGTTGTACAAAAACGAGCATAACCAAATGAATGTCAGAAGCGCTTAACGTAGTTTAGTCCTGAAAAGGTTTAACTTCATTTCTGTATTCGAGTCAGGTACTCGAGTTTTAATTTCAATATTTCTTACGTGGCTTATTAAAAAATCATAATTGGTAGTCTGCCAATCATTTACATATTCACTGTGCTTATGTCGCTTACACAGTAGAGAAGACATTAATAATTCAATCGTGGAAAAAACCCACACTTAAACTTCACAAAGCTTTCTATATGCTTTCAATACGTGTTCATAGTTCTCTTGTCTAGCAAATTTTTTGGATAGTAATTTCATTTGAATACTGAAAAATATCATTTGAAAAATTCCCGGTTTTAAATATATTGAACTAGACAAGTTTAAAAATTCTCGCTGTTAGCGCTACAAGCAATAAATAATGCTAGTTTGAGAAAATGTCGCAAGTAATTGCTTTTATTGAATGTGTTTGCACACTTTTAAATGTTTTTACTATTACCTCCGCATCATTTCAAAAGTTCATTTATACGTATTATCAGAATTCATGCCTAGATTTTCAAACCTCATATCTTTAAGAGGGCTTGGTCAATTAAGCTTATCTGCATATCATGTTATAGTATGAAACTCTGGCTTTCAAATGATGGGTTGTTTATAGCAAACGGCGTTTACTGTGAAGAATGCCGGGTCTCGAAGTCCAGTTGAAGGAATTTCACTTTTTTACATATTCATCGGCGATACCCTTTTCGAAAACTTCCTCCCACGCCTGTAATGTTTCAATATGCGAAACAAAAAGTAGCTACATATGACAACATAAGGGGAGTGGTTACGCGCAAACAGTTCAATTAATCATGTGTCCCATTGTTTCTTCTTCGCTATCTGCAAAATGTAGGAGGATGAATTTTTATGTCGTACAAAAATTTCGTCATTCCATTATTCTTGACCTTGTTTCTGGCGGTAGACTTTCTTAATCTTTCTAAGGACATTTGAATAAGCTTGTCTGGTTAATGTAGCACCTCTATGGAAAAAACTCCGGCAAGAAAACTCCCATCCAGTCGCAATGTACAAGTAAATTAATTTAGAAAAAGCAAACGTTTTGTAAAACTTTGGGAACACCAGGCTGTGAGCCAGCCGAGAGACAGTGTAACGACTGTTTCTTTTATTCATTCTCACGATGAAGGAATCATATTGCATCCCCAGTCACAAGTTATCCAATAAAGAAGTTTTCAGTCGATCAAAATTACTCTTGAAAATGCAAGTATGTCGCTTGAGTATCAATTTCTTCATAGCAAATACCAGCTGCCAAGAACAACACATCATTGGAAAGCCAGACTTCTATACTTTCAGATTTTATGCAGGTCAGATTATTTGATCGTGTCGTCTTACAGATATGAGCTGTGAAAGTATAGCCACGAATTCTGATAATATATACGTATAGATCGGATTTTTGAGCTTGTGTTATGCCTAGTCTGCGTATTCTTTTGTCGCTTGTTCATTGAAAGGCTAAAAAGTAGAAACCAGTGAGCGAGAAAGATTATCAGAGAAAAAGACATACCACGCCAAAGTCGCGGTGATCATGGTGATGATGATGACGGCGATTGTTGTCGTTGCTGTTGTAAAGGTAGAAGCATGCTAATGTAAAGTTCTACTTAACTTACTCCACCAGTCTAAAAGTCAGTGAGGACTGCTAGAACACATGCTATCAGTACGATAACATGTGTGCTACATTCTGCTTCATGAGTTATGCTGATGCTTTCGGTGCTCAGACATGTTTCATCATCCTCCTCTTTCACTCAAGTGAAGTCAGTTCTGCTGCAACCGGTTCTCACGAAAAACGAAACTTTTGTTTCCAAAGCTGCAAGCAGACAATGTATGTCTAAAGCCAACGGTTTGTATGGCATAGAATCAGGGATCTATTCCGTTGTAACTGTTACTGAGTTACTCCAACGCCATGGTATATTGTTCATGATTTTTAATGGTGAAGATTTTGTCTCTCCTCTCTTTTCTTGATGTTGACAATTGGAAAGTGTAAAAGGGATCATGCATCAAGCGAATGATGATGATTTTCAAGGCGAGAAGGAGGATAGATTTTTTATACCTACTCCTCCCCGTCTCGCTTTACACTAGTCACGGAGAAATCTAAAGCATGCTGAACTTTGAACTTCATATTACGTTGCATTTATATATGGAAGAGAAGAAGATGCTTACAACTTACTCCTCTATACTAACAAACTGCACCAGTTTATGATCACTCTAATAAATTTTAGTTTAATCTTTCATAATGAGTGATATCAGTGTTTTTCATTCTCTCCTGAATGTCGGCGTGCCTGTGTGCTTCCGAAGATGAGAAGGATACACGGAGGCTAAAGATAGGATCATTATTGGGAATCATATCATCATGAGTGTTACTATGTATTTCTACAGTAAGGAGTAAATAGTAAACTGATATTTTGTGTGCGAAGGCTTCATCAACGTAAAGACTTAACTTGAAAATTCCCTTTGAAATTGTGCATGTATTCCATATTCATAAACTTGTTCCATGAAAATGAGCCCACTCTACCCTAGTGGAAAAGGATCAATTTAGATTTGCTGATCTCACTTCTCGAAACAAACACGAGCCGAGAGGAAGCTGGGCTACTGCTGCGTAACAAATTAACCTACAAGACTGACTGACTGAAGGTGTGTCATAAAATTATTGTAACCTAACTACGCGCTCGACAATATTTCCCATCATTAAGTTTGAAAATCAAAATCAAATTGTATCAAGTACTCTTAATTTTGTGCCAGACATTGCACTTATCTTGTTGACAAAAATTATTCTGTACTGATAAGCTAGTTTGTGATCAAGTGGACATGGATTAGTCAATACTGAGTGAGCAACAATTTAAAAAACAAGCAAGAAAATTTTAATTTCGATAAGAACTTTAAAGAAAATACATTTGTTCCCGATATAGACAAACATCAGCAATGTGAGCGATAAATGTTTCTGCTAAATTTTAAATAGATTTTCACAGTGAGCTTAAAAGCCAATCATAAATAAATAACAAACTAGAAGTTTTACAACTTGATAAATGATTTCCCTCCAGTCTGCAGCTGAAAACCTTGTTCGCGCTCACCCTCCTCCACACGCAACTTAATTTTCTTCAGATAGAGATTTTGTATTTCTTCGCCTTTTTGAACTCCTCTATTTTTCCGTCTTGGTGGTGAGCTGTGAGAAGAAGGAGGATACTTTCATCTTGGATACCTTCGGCTTGACAGAGACTCTGTAAGTCGATTTTAAAAAGTTCGTTGTTACCCAGAAAGTGTTATTTTTGAACTAGCATACGTATTTACGTATTTGCGTAAATTGTAGTTTTCCATTGTGCATCTCCACTTTCACTGGCAAATAATAACCACAATACACAAAGTACGTTGAACATTAGGAAACACATATGTCTGTGTAAAAAGCCTAATTAGAACAAGTCTGAGAAAATTGAAGGTTTTTCCTTCAAGTTACTTTGTTTCATTTTTGTTCAGCCTCATTGCAAACAAATTAACTTTGGCATACTTAAACACAAGACAGTAGAGGCGGTACCGTTGAAATATACATCTCAGTAGACTATGTAGCGGCTATGAGTTTGTGAACTCTTGGAGAATAGATAAGTCAGTAAACTGAATTTATATTCTGTTTACGTCCGTAAATGTTTGTCTTTTAAATGTAAATTTTTAGAGGCAAAAATGAAACTTCAGTGGACCATTTCCCTAAATGATCTACTGATCAAGTCAGACAGACACACGATAATAGCAATTCCTCTCCGTGTGTATGAATGTTCTGAAGGTCTGGGGACAAAAACTTTTCATAAATATTCTAAATTTCTTACGTCTTTCTCTCGATGGAGAAAACTTTTTCCCATTTTGTGTTGCTTGTTGAAAAAATTATCATCATATTTCTCATGTTTCTTTTACAAAGTTCTTCGTAGCGGGGTATTTTAGATATAGTGTGTATATTTGCTTTCATTTCATCGATGCTTTCGTCGTTGCCATTATCATTATGATTACATTACGTTGCCAGTATGAAGTGTGTCTGTGCACGGTGAAGATGATCTAATAATGTAATGACAAGAAGATCTTTTTTATGGCTTAATTCACTCCATCTTTTAGAACATCGTCTGTTGTCGTCATCAACAGCATGACGTGTTTCCGTTTTCCTCGATTTATTCATGAATATTATTTACTTATTACTAAACGCATACTTTATATATTATATTATATTCCTGTTTTTCGTCTCACTTCCCCAATATAACGATCAGTAACAGAGCAAGCAACTGTCGAGAGGGCAATCAAATGTCACTCTGCTCTACCTTGGAAGTCCATGTTGGAAGTATATGTACTACATACCATAAATTTGTGGAAATAACATATCGGTAAATTCATATTAATAATACTTGAACTACGTACATAACTATCATCATCTGCTTTATCCGATTTCTAGCGAATTTCTAACTCCTCAGGTTAGGTTAGGTTAGGTAACTGCAAACAACTTGTAAGCTGCGAATAAAGAAGCAAAATTCTGGAAGCTTCTGTATCAGCATCAATAGGCTTTATGGGTATCGGAATATTGAATTGTGTGTGTAAATAGGGCCTTAATATATACTTTTGGAACTTTTCCATGCCTTGAGGAAAATTTGAGATGATCACGTTGATCGGGATAGCTTTATTTGCGTTTGCCAGCAATCCATCCAAACTAGCAAGTATACGCATCTATTAGGCTTCATATGATGTGTACTCATGTGAAAGGCAAACTTGTAAGCCTGTCGTGTCACTGTCTGATAAAAAAATCCTAATCTATCCTCCCGGCCGATCAGTTAGTTCGTTTCGCACACAGATACATACACCATCATAGAAAAATCAAACGTTATTAAAATATGTGGGGAAAGTATTAAGGTCACCCTAGTTGGATGGATTTATTTGCTCACATGCAAAAGTGAAAGTCACAGCAGATTTCAATACCAAGACAATATTGGCTGAATTTTTGTCATGAAATTGTTTCAACCTATAACTGTGTGTGTGGATTTGCCCTGTAGACAAAAAACTGAACTTAATTAGTGTCAACCCAAAAACCAGAGCGGTAGTAGGAGATAGATTGGCTTCGGAATGGATGGA
>JAQIXX010002801.1:0-22455 GCA_034700605.1 Willowsia nigromaculata | reverse complement strand
TAGTTACCCCACTCAAGTCTTTATATTCACCTGGTTGAGTGCCTACACAAAACAGGAGAAACACAAACTCATGTAATTATGCTACAAAAAACACGCACAGAATTTATTCATGCTACATAACTATATATAATTATGTGGTTTTATTACCACAACACACAGCACGACAAAAGTTGGGGAAAGGAGTGGTGGTGGAAGGAGCAAACAAACAAAAATCTTTCTCCTCCCCACCAATTTTTGTTCCGACTGCATGCTCTTTACACGAATACTAAGATTACTACATATTAGATGCGTTATACAGTGAAAGTGTTACAGGAGTGATAAATGGCTCGAGCATGAAATATTTATGTTTCTCATGTGTAATGTATTTATATTTAATAGCTAATTCAGAAATGGATTTCATTTTGATTGCAAAACCAATCTTCTTTTCCCATGTAGTAATCTTCATGTGCAGGTTACTGCGTGAAAGCCAGCAGTACTTCTTTAAAGAAACAAACGAAAGCACAGCCAACGAGTGACCTTTGACATACATCTAATATCGGCCATAATATAATATAATAAAATAGAACCGAGAAAATTTGTTCATTCAAACGACTTTAATATGCTCGTAAATTAAAATGGATTGCGTGTACGAACGATTCTCTTGCAAGCATTAGTTTGTTGTTGTGTGGGCATTTAAAAATCTAAAGTTCACTCTCTTTCCAATAATAACCAATTCAGAGCCGTGCGTTCATAATGTGGATTTTTTCTCAATGCCCTCACTAACAACATTAGCGTAAAATGTTTCTCTTTAAAAGCCAACCCTGACGTGACTTAAAATAAAGAAGGGAGAGAGGAGGAAGCGAAAAGAGCATTTATTACCCGTAGCTCGTTTCCAGACAATCTGAGGCTGAGGATGTTCATCAGCCAGGCGGTGAGGCAGCAGCGACTGACCCGCAGCCAAATTAATGTCACGCAGCTCCACTGTCCATTTGGGCGGAACTGAAATAATAAGAACAACGGTAACATTGAGAGATCTCGCGTAACAGTGTCGGTGATCTATAAAAAATAAGGATATGAGTATTGGAGGATGGATAAATAGAGCTCTGGACGTACTAGGCGTTATGTTGTAGCAGAGTTGCTATAACCAGCAACAGGGACGAGGGAATAATGTAAAGTGAAGTAGACGAAAAAGAATGGAGGAAAAGATGGGAACAGGGGAACAGGAGAACAGGAGAGAAAAGTGTGAAGTAAACAGAAAGAGAACAACGAAAGAACAACTCAATTCCATTCAATACACAGTTCACAAAATATATGTAGGCATGCGTGGAATTGATAGGAAAAATTGTTATGCATGCATGTTAAACCCTACGTTGAAAATTTAACATGCACATATACATATATTATCTACATATGCAGTGAATAAGTTCTGTTATTGTGGAATAAAATGATTTTAACCTGTGTGGTGGCGGTAGAGACCCGTTTTCCCTCAAACTCCCAAACGAGATGGATAGGACGGTCGCCTTCCAGCACTATGCATGAGACTGCAGCTAGCATTCCTTCTCTCAATATATGGTTTGTGAATTGGAATTTTTCATGATTTTGGGAGGACCTGAGAAAACAATGGGAATATTCAAAAGCGAACTGCAAATTTTATACTAATGATTTAACCAAAAAGCTATATGGTTCGATTGAATGCATGGTTAAATATTAACCAACCTATAACTTTAATTTGGATGTCTCTGGTTGAGGTTGAGGATAGTCCTTGGCGATTTTTAGCGTGACATGTGAATATTCCTTCGTCCGTTCCTTTTTGAATGTGCTCAATAATGAGCGTTCCGTTTGGATATACCCTTTGCATTCTGTTGACTGGGAGAGCGTTTCCAGCTATTATTGAAAAACAAAAGGTTACGCATCAAAAGTAGACAGCTTTTCATGAAATCTGCGTTGTATGCGTGCATTTTTTGTTCCCACATGGTAGTTGGTAGATAGGTAATATTTATAATCAAATTTTTGAATGTTTGTGGAATATTTCTAAACTGTTTTAAAAGTTTGCATTAAAATCATGCTAATCCTGGTTTTTCTGGAAATTTACTTGATGAAGCAATGAATACGAAGGCTTTGTAAATTTCTGTTTTGCATCAGTATCTGCAATAAAACCTTTTCTGTACATAAATACATCTCGAAACTCCCACGTTAAAAATAGTATCTCGTGTCTATTTTAGTCTGGCATGGCAAAACACTTTCTGTTGTTCTTATTTTTCTAAGCTAGTTTAAAAGTGGGAAGAGGAGGAGGATTTTTTTTCACGTCATGTCAGTGAAAGTTACTAAAAAGTACGTCACATCATCAAGAGGCACATCGTTAATAATTCAATTAATCTCACGGAAAAACTATATGCTGAAGGTAATGTATAAGATGTATGAATAGGTGGGAAGAATGAAACAGTATCCTTTCACTGTTCTGCCCTTCTCACGCGTCGTCCTGTAGTTATGTAGGATGATATACATGATATAATGCTTTTGTATATGAAGCTATTATCTTGTCATGTCAAGTTGGCATTAATAATGCACTAATTGCTTGTGGCACTTTCAATTTTTCCCTTCACACGCTAATTGCATGCCTGCAGAACATTTGCCAACGGTTTTACGTTATGTTAAGGTAAAATGAGAGATTTCTCATGGTTTTATGGCTCGGGCTCATAGGAAAATATTATAATAATAATTTTGTATGAAACATTTCTTTCCAACATTTTGATATATATCGTTCGATCGGATAAAAGCGGGCAGTGACTGCAGCAGCACCATTATTACCCACCAACTCTTCCCAGAATTTCAAAGCGTAACTGCACACACCCACTCACGCACATTCCTCGATTTTCTCCTCACGGTGGAAACTGGATAAAACTGCATACAGTGTGAATGAAGAAATACACAAACGGAGATGAACAAACCATATGGTGGTAAAGGTATTTATTGTGCAGTAATATTACCTATATTCATTCAAACATGCCCATTTCAAAGTCATTTGAATGCTAAATGAACTAATATTTTGAATATTTCTCTCTGTCATGCGACATTAATGCTCTTTTATGCGTATAAATCCTGCATGTTTGTTTGGCTTATTGGTTTGCTATGTGTGGTGTTACTAAAAGTTCATTTTGTAATCGAATTAATGCTGACTGATCAAATTAAAGATATAATCCATGAGACATATTTTTCTAATATCAAGCCACATCTAAACTTTGTATTTTCACTTTACATTATGAAATATGGTTTACTGCTTTTATTTTATATTCCTTTTGGCAGAGTTGGTGAACACTAAGCAGTAAGCACGTATATAATCCGCATCGATGACAATTTGACACTAGTCTTATGGAATGTCAAAGTCGAAACTACAACTACATTACTTATTTATGAATTTATTCATTTCAACTGGGAAACTGTCAACCAATATTAATAAGTACTGCAACTGCATACACACAATCGAAACCTTGACGTTGGGCTGGCCAAGTTCAAAACACAAGGAATGCAGTATCCCATTTACAGTTGCATAGTAAAAGAATTAGGTATTTGCACTATGAGGCAGGAAATGTGATCATTCATCATGAAAGACAACATTAGGAGAAAGTGAACATAAATAACCTTTTCGAAAGAATACTAGTATCGCATACACTCTCAATCTATTTTCCCCAATATAAGCAATATGAATTCATTACACGTACCCTTTTCCCAGGAAATGTTCTCAATTGGAAACCCTGACACAGGACATTGGACGTGGAGACTCCTTCCGGCTACTGCCTTGATGGGTGGTATTTGGCGAATAAATGGAGGACCTGTAGAAGAAAAAGGACACAAAAGAGACAAAAAATGTATTAAAAGAAGTCCCATCAAACAATTTAAATTGCAGCGCACACAGCTTTCTCCATCCTTTCTCTGCCTATTTTGAATTACTCTGTACTTTAACATCTCAATCCAAATCCAACCAACAGAAGAAAAACTCTTAAAATGCAAAGATAAATTCCGCTTTTGCGACTATTAGAATTATACTAAAGTGCGTAATTTCACTTTACAAACACTCACTATAATTTTTACAAGGATAAAACATTGAGCACAAGAAATTTTAGAGCTTCGTTTCACTGCTTGCGGTACTCGCAGTTTTATCTTGTGTAAATAATATACCTAAAGTCTTCCAGTTTCAAGGGAAGCCGAGAAAAATCTTAATAATACAAAACCCCTAAAAATATCTATTGATGCATGTATGAATCGGCAAGAGCAAACACCATATTATACAACCAACCTATACTTTCTCTTGTTTGATCTGTAGAGTAGCAAGAAGCAAAAACAGCAACTCCGACAAAAAGAAAACGAAAAGAAAGATAAATGTGTCTTTTAAAGAAATAAAATGGAAACCAGAAGAGAGTTCACACAAAGCCGTTATATTTCTTCTCTTTGGTTTGAAGACGGTGCTCTTGATACATTAAAGCCAGATAATAAGAATCAGTAAAATATACGAGGAGAAAGTCTAATAATATGTGTTTGTTTGATGTATGCATTTTATACGTATTTTATTTCTTTCCTATTGCTACTCATTCTGTTCCCCATAATTTCAAGTCCTTGAGCACACACTACGCAGAACTCATGCTATTATCTACCATAATATGATAGTCTAACCAGCACACTTTCTAAAAACAACCAGGCATGCATACATAATCAAAATGAAAACATGACGCACAGTTTGCCTGCCTTTGTCCTCTGTTGGAGACATTTTTTGCTGGTTTCAGTGAACCCGGAAAAAACAAGGAGCATCACACGATGCGTGAGTATGAGATTTTAAAAAGTAAGGATAAAAGTATTTGGACGGCGATGTGTGCCTGTACTTCAGCTAAATGTATTAATATAACATACATATTTATTTGAGAAAGCGGAGAATATGGACTTCTGCAATGAAGCACAAATGTTACTGCATTAATAGTGCTACAATAGTACATAAGAAAATTGTCAATTTAAATATCAAAGTGCGATATTAAAGTGGCAAATTTATATGAAACCAAATTTCATTTGGATTTCTCGAACTTGTTTTTAGATGATAATTTCATTTTTGTTAGAAATCATAAATCTCTTAAATCCTTTACTACACACCATAATGATAATATGAACTTTTGATTTATTCACAATAAATAAGCAATAACTGATAGTTTCGTGCATAACATTGCCTCAATAATGTTATCTGGGACCTAGGAACACACAAGCACTAACATGATGAAATTTGTAGCACGTATCATGTCATTTTCTGTTTCCAAAAACATTGGTTAACCAGTAGTGGAATTGAATCTTTCGTATCAAAGAGCTTCTAACATGCTCGTGCTCACTTGAACATTAGAATATGCAGGTGAAACAAAAATGGTTTGTTCTTAAACGTCCAATTATAAGCACGGCCCATTAGACTGTTCATTATTATCTTTAACGTTTCTTGGAATCGCCATAAATGCGATGCTGTCAAGCAAAGACAAAAAAATTCTAAGAGTAAAAATGACAATATCGAAAGCATTCAAGTTTACTTAATACCGTGTACCCGCATACAACAAACTGTATAATGGACTGAATGCGCGGCACAAGGAATTCCTGAGGAAGTAAATGTGGTAACAAATCTAAAGAATGTGTCGTAGGATGAATTATGAGCACATTATGCATGTATATTTTATGTGAATAAAGAGAAACGGAAAATGTAGCACGTTTGTGCGGACTACATCATCAAATTCCTCTTGCGTATTGCCGACTTTCACTGCACTCAGACTCAGTATATCCTACCCAAAAAACACTAGCGTTTCCCTTTCTTTCTCTCCACTCGTCTCCTCTCAACCTCAAAAAAGACAAACTTGAATAACTTACAATGATCATTCCATAGCTCAAGTAAAAATTGTGTATATGTGAAGTATTTGTAAAAAAAAAAAGAGAAAATAAATCAGTTAAAATATCATTAGGAATTTTCTCCATTGCACCACCCCGCAATGAACATTACTATTCGAAAGCAAAACTCAAAAATATAGTTTATAGGGGGCCAATCGTATATCATGTTATTTGTATGAGCTATAAACACAGTTTATAATGTTATTCCGACAGGAAAATGCTCAAGAGCGGAGGAAGAAAATAAGATTTTGATATTCACAAAAACACTGGAGAAAAGGGCAGCTTCAGAAAATTCCTCAACGTACCCCTTGCATTACTCATGTGAAACACTACACTAGAAAATTTGATTCATTCAAACTACAGTTGCATGCATAGGTATTATTGTTATATCCCATCATCATCATCATTTACAAGAGAAGAAATAGCAGACAGAGAAAAGCAGTGAATCGAAGGAAAACCGATTTATATATCATTTTGCATTGCTATTCTGCTATGAAATGTGTCATGGCTTGTACTTCTCAACATGTATTCATCATCATGATCTGATCATATAGGAGACAAAATACACAATCCTTTTACAATAATCTTTTTTTTTTGCTTATATGAATCAGAGGAAAAGAAATGAGGCGAACTAAAGAAGTACGACTGTAATTTTTTTGAGATTTTCAGCTTGGGAAATGTAGAGTATTTTTCAAACAAGAAATGTAAAGGATTTCTTTACTCACGGTATGGAAAGCATTATTGATATGTGGTATAGTCTATGCTTATCGGGTTTTCTTGAACTATGTACATACATCAAACCTTCTCTGGGTTTTTAGGTTGCTTGTTAGTTTGGTCGGATAAACAGGCTGTGTGTTGATAGAGAGGAAAATAGAGAGGGGAAAGTAAATCCAATAAGAAGAATAAGATACTTACCGTAAATATTCAGTCGTGCGGAATGTTGAATTGAGCCCATGGCATTTTTTGCTTCACATGTGTACAAACCACCGTCTTCCGCGAGAGCATTGGTGATGTTTACATGAGATATCACATTGTCTGAGTAAAAAATATAGGTATTTTAACCAAAAAAGCCAACATCATACCCCCAAAAATAAATAATGAATAAAACTCTACCATGGATTGTCACGTATTGGCCGACAAGATATCTGCAAAGAATCAGAAAACAGTCAGTTAGCTCTATCAGCACATAGGAAGGAGAAAGCTTGGGTCTCTTGATGATAATGCTGCTGTTGATGATGACAGCATTGAACACTATCACTGTTGCAGATAAGCAAAATATCGTACAAGGGGCAAAGACCAGTACAACAAGAATATAATACTGATGATCTAAAAACATTTTTGCTTTGTTGGATTATGATGATGACGTCTACGTATAAATTGGCCTAGTTATCGACTGACACTACTGGATATTTCATTGTTAAAAATAATCCAACATCACAGGTTTTGAAGGCGCATTTAGAAAACTACAACGATAATTGCAACCACAGGAATAGTAACTCTAAATTTGTATGAAAAGATAAAATTGAAAAGTGCATGCAACACACTTACCTTTCGTTTTCTGGCAGTGGAAATCCATCCAATGTCCATTGAAACTGAGGTGGAGGATTTCCTACTGCAGTGCACTTGAGAGACACGGACGGACCTGGTTGAAGTGTTTGCTCGGAAAATCGATACATTAATTTTGGCAATATTGCTGAAAAGATTAAATAGAGCATAAAAGTAATACGTATTGCTAGTTATTGGAACTATAATTATGGAACCATCATGGCATCCTTTCTCCCAATCTTTTGTTCCCATTTATACTAAGGTGAAAAGAGAATATTGACTTCACTTACATCCCAGTCTCAATTGAGAAGAGTCTTGTGCAGAGTACAAATCATTTGACGCAAAACACTGATACATTCCCGAGTCATCAGGATGCACAGAAGAGATCATTAGCGTATCTCGTGGTGAAATTATGTACCTAAAGGAAAGGAAAAAGAGTATGATAATTATGCAGGTATTGTTGCTGAGTAAGCCATTGTAGTAAAAGCATCTCAAGAAAATCTTTACAGCTACATGCATTAATGGAGTGTGCTTTGCATAAGCTTACCTTGGACTATTACTGCTAGTTCCACCACCAGTGCTAACGGGAAGGAGCATATCTCCCACAATTCTTTTCCCATCTTTGAACCACTCAATCGAGTTTATTGGACTGCCGGAAATGAGGCATCGGAAAGACGCTGTTCGGCCTACATCAACTACTTGGCTTGTAGGACTGACTTGTACGCGAAGAGGAACTACACAAACGTAGACAGAAAGCAAATGCAAGAAATGAGTATGGCAGAGATTCTTTATGTTTGAAAGATGAATGTTTGTTGAAAACGCTTTAGAAAATTAAAATAGCATTGATAAAATAGATTTTTTCTCTAGAGGAAATGAAATGGAGGAAATTGTCTTCTCTTCCTTGCTAATTTTCGTTTTTTGACGTATGGAGAAATTCTAAATGTTGAATCCACACAAAATACATTCACTTTCCTTTTTTAATGGCATGCTTTGCATCAGACAACCCAAATGTTATTGCATTTTCTCTAATATTTTGTTTGCAAACATGTTTTATTTTTTGACAATAATGTTCAACATAAATACGTAATATGTTGTAATAAAAATGGAATAGTAATTATAATGCGTAAAAATTTGATTTTAATCTAATCACACGCTTCATTTACATTAACTCTGAAGGAAAATGAGGCTAATTGGCTCCTTTTATTCCACTGGGAAAAATATTCGTCTTTCGGTGGACATGAGTAGTATGAAACATATTTCCTATAAAGACGCTTTGGCGTACTACTAGATATTCTCGACTACTACAAGACTAAGACGCTCATTTATCCATCGTCAACGCGTATCCCCTTGATGGTATTCATTTCATACAGTGAACTGGAAGTGGTAAAAAGGAGTAGAGAGGACAGGTTTCACGGAAATGGCTAATGACTCTCTCGCCAAGCGGACCGTTACGCACCAAGTCATAAAGAAAACTGACATCATTTAAGTAGCAAATAAGCAATGAAAATGAAATTCATGTTTTAACGGGAGCAATTAGTGTGTAACTGCCTAGGTATTTCAGTAGGTATATATAAATGCATATAATATGTATATACCATTTTTCTAGCCTCAAATACTTATCAAAACTCTGGTATACTACAGAGCTCTGGAACTCTACTTTCTTTTGCTGCTTTGAATTATAAAAGCGCTACTTAAGCATTTAAATGACTGTTCTTCTTCCTTCACAAGACTAAGAAGAAAACTTTTCAAAACTTAAAATGACATTCTTCAGGTGTAGTTTCTTGCAGCACCAGACCTTTTACAATACCAGAGAAGTTTTTTCCTTCGAAAGAGAAAGGTGACATTCCACTCCACTACAGTTGCACACATGCACGGGCTGTTGCTCGCACAATCAATTTCACAAGCAAGAGGAGTAAAAAGACGAAGAAGAATAATTAGTTTTCTCTGGCTTTACTAATGACCTTCCCATACTTCATTAACAGCAAGCGCATCTATACTTCTAGAGAAAGCACAAGTAACAGGGCACGCATGCCACGTTTCTCTAGATAGAAATGATTACAGGGAGAGAGAGAGAGCAAAAAACGGAGAACTGAACTACGCGAAAATAATATCAGTTACTGGACCATAGAATAAAGTAGAGAGACGACAGCATAGACAGAATTATCGAGAAAGAAGGGAAAATGCGAGAACTATGGTCTTATTCCTTCAGGTGTCCTTTTCATTTTTCTTTTTTCCCAGTTATTTTTTGACTTGTTCAATATAGCTGAAAGGATTCAGGAGTGTACTGGTTGAGACTGGTATGTGTTTAAACATGTGCATATAGTTTACTGTGCCTTATATATAGAATGACCTCTATGCGTATCGAAATAGTGAAACAAGAGGTCAATAGAGATACAGATAAAATATAAGTAGCACTGCTGGCCGAACCATTATCGTCATTCTTTTTCCGAACGTTCATTTTTTATCGTCGCATCGGGAATAACAAAATGTATGTACAGCAACATACCCCAGAGTGTATTTTCTTTGATGGCTTGTTTCCTTTTTCTTCTCTCTTCGAATAAATTGATTTTTTCTTCTTTTACAGCTGCCATTCATTGGCACAGTCAGTCACTCACTCACAAAGACTACCCACATTTTTTTATGCTTAGGTAAATACGTAATACGTATCTATAATTTTTTGCAACTAAGCACGCTCTACTACACATGAATAATAACCCACATATTTCTGCGTTAGGAAAAAATTTGGGTTTCTATCTATTTGGCTTCCCAGGGAATTCTTTATACTAGTGGTTACACGCCCTACCCCGGTGAGTCAGTTAGATATACAAAAACTAATTTGAAAAGAGGCAAGTAAGCGTAGAAAAAAGAAAGAGCTTGAATATGAATATTAGCAAATAGACGCGGAAACCTTTATCGTGGTTCTTCCTTAAACATCACTTTACACATGTTATTCTGTCGACATCAATTATCCCTTTTATCCCAAAAGACTGTCTAGGATGTAAAAAGAATTACACAAATATACAAGAGCTCATAGAGAAATATTTTATGACAAATCCAAAGAAATTGCAATGTTTACAGGTGGCACATATTCTCATTTACAGGGTGATACAATTTTATATAAAGTCCAGTCAGATCCCCAAATTTCTCACGTATCAATCCACGTTTTCCAAGAGATTGAATGATTTATTAAAGCTGTTTTTCTGCTACTTTTCATAATTTATTTACACGATGGACATCTAGATCATTCCATCACTCACCCTTTCTCTCACCCTGGATTTTCTAAAGAACCCACTATATCTCTTCGAAGCATTCTACGAGGTAATACATAAGTTTGATGTTAATGCTGCTCCACACAGATGCTGTGTGTAAAGCCGGTGAACCCTCTCCAGCGTTTCCTGTAGCGTAACATAGTTTTTTTCTTCAACTTTGTTGAGCACGTCCCGACAACTTGTGCACAGTCATTCATAATCAAGCATGCATAAAAAACATACGACCTTCCATGACGCCTTGTCCATGTAATGTATTTACATGTAACCTAATGATAAACATGTACATTGAAAAGTTGTAGCAGATGAGATAACTGCAAAAACATGCATGAATACCATATATCTCTAGACAGGGCAAACTTGTGTTCGGCTTCTTTTATATCAGTATTCATAATGCAATATGCATGGATCATTCATGACAAGAGAGAGGGAAAAACAGGAAAGGAACCAGCATGCCGTCCGTCTGTTCCTCATCGTCCTCGTCTGTCGTAAAAACTTCAACATGGACTGCTACCCAACAAAATACTACTACCACCACTGCTTTTACTTCCCATTTCCCATTTTACGCTCTCTCATCATATGGATTCTAGTTGTAGAAGTAGCAGATCTTCTGGCTATCCCAAGTGGGAAAGTTTTTCTTTCCTTTTTTACATTAAACTAACTCCTCGTTTCTTTTTCTTATGAAGAATACTATGCATGAATATAAATACTTATATATATGCTCTGGTCTCAAGTGAAAGTGGATTTTTCATCTGGAGACTTTTTGCAAAGTTTCATTCTTGAAAATACCATACTGCACGGAAAGCGGCAGCAGCAAGATAACTTGGGAATGAGATGGGAGAAGAGCCGCTGAAAACGTGTGCATATGCAAAGTACTCTATAAAAAGATGGTTTTATTGTGTTGGCTATTCTCTGTCTGTTTTTTCTTCACTCAACACCAGAAACGTCTGGCTTTTGCTGGGTCTAAGCAGAAAAACCTATTATTATAAGCCATATATAGTTTATTTTTTGCAATATGCCATCTTACCTACAATTTTCACTTTCACAATTCAAAACAGCGTATTTGCATGATTATGAAAAAAATTCCTCATGAAATATATACCAACGAACTGCTTTGGGGAGAGTGGGTATATGGTAAATATATTATGTAGGTTATGAAAGTACATGTGTACAGATGATTGCGAAAAGAATAGGAGGACCTCTCACTGTGTTTTTAAGTGTCTGCTTTACAGCATGCATACCTCTTTTCCTACGTATCCTAATGCTCAAGGGCTAAAAAGGACGAGGAGAGAGACGAGGTGTCTACTGCTTTGTGCTTTTGAGACATTAATGTGTGTGTCGCTCGTCTCTGTGTGTTTGTGACTAGGATATATATGCATGTATATGAATACCTCCAGGGGGCTTTTCGAGGCTTACATCATTCTTCCAAGTAATGTTGCATTAAAAAGGCCTAGAATACTTAAAGAGGTCTTGAGAAAAGAATTACTTTTCTTTTTCAACAAGAAAGTACACTCACGGTGCACGGAGAAAGTAAGCACGTACCCGAGCACAAATACATATTACTACATCCAAGCCAACTTTGTTGAGATTCTCTCAATTTTTTGCGAATTTCACCTCATTCTTCACTTTTTTATTTCCTGTTTTTACCCTGGAAAAAAGAAAATGGTGTGATGTGTTAAGTGTGCATATCACAATAAAGTTTACGTTGCAAAAAATATAAAGATTTTTTTCCTATGATTTTTTTCGCTCTCATCATTGCCATTCCAGTTATATTACCCAAGTTGAAATAGAGGAAATAAAAGACATTAAATGTGCAATTTCTACTTATAAGTTCAAGTGTGCTGGTTTGTCGCTAGTTTGCATTCATTTTTTCCTGGTATTTTTTTTTTCGTTTTGATTCTTCAGCTTAACTTTTCCTCAGAAAGTATTTAATAGCAAGGATATTATGAATAACATACCTCGTTACTATAATATGGAATAATGATGGTAATAGCTCTACAAAAGAATGTAGTTATAATAGGTAATCTAAACGATTTTCATAGAAGTTGCAGTGAAGTGGTAGTATAGAATTGAGAACGATGTATCGTTGCGTCGAACACTATGACCAACTAACGATAAGTGTCTATATTCAGAATATTTTGCACTGAAATCTCTTATATGTAGCATTGGAAAGTTCTTTTCATTTCCATGTGCCATGGTTTGCATTTTTTACGTCTGATTTATAACTTCTGAGTCAGACATTCTATTTTGGTCGAAATAAAGGCAGAATAGAAAAGAATGAGAAAAATAAATTGCTAAAGCACAAAGATTGGTAAATTACTAGTACATTTTATGCAACGTAGGCAGACAAGAATAATATTTTTGTATAGATTTAGAATTTCAACAATAATTAGGCGGTATGTAAGGTTAGTGCATTAATGCGTAGTGTGTGGAAAATTAATGATGGTGGGATTCGTACAGCGTACAACCGGGTATAAAATAGAGGGCACAATTGTACCATCTCGAGGAAAAAAATAAAGCTGAATTGTAGTATGAGGGTCTAATATCTATTCTTTCATTTTTTTTTATTCCTAAATGATTTCCATTTCAAGTAATTTCCATTTGTCATTAATGTTGAATTAACGGGGTTCTGAGATGGGACCCACCAGCTAAAGGAGCAAATTTGGTGTACTGGAAACTGGGTGAATGGTAAATTGATGATCTAAGAAAAATAAGATTGCAGAACGAGGAAACGAAAATTTAATTGGCTAATTTTCCATATTATTCCCACCTTGACTAACATGTGTACAAACAAGGAAAGAGTAACAAATTATGTATAGATATATGAATGTAAACTGACATAATGTCTAGATAATTTTTAGGATAACATGAAAAAGCTTACATTACTGGAGGTTGCATAACTGAACTATGAAAGCAAAAAAGTCTGGACTGAATCCAGAGTTGATGCACTACTGGTTTTTCTAAATAGTAGCTAATTGAAATACTATATGAAACAGATTGAACAATGTTAATCTCTACACTATTTTCTACTTGCTAAATTGGGACGATATTCTCTACGAATGACTCTAGTAACAACGTATTGTAGGAACAGATATTACCCAATATGATGATAGCTTGTTAGATAAATTTGATCATTACACTGATCATTCTTCAATTTGCTGATTAGTTTTTATGAATATTACGTTATTTGCAGCAATGTAGCGAATAATGAATAAAATTGAGAATAATATGAACTTTGATCGATCGTTGTACAATAGTGTAATCCAATTAAGTTAGGTAAAATTTGAGTTGAGGCAAAATTTAAGGAAAGAGAATTACATCTATATTTCTCATTGTCATTTAAAAGCTTGATAATGAAAATCATTTTCTGAATCGTTATCAATTACTTCAAGAGAACTATTGCTAAGTTAAATCAATACTCCTCGCAGACAAAGAATCAAATTATACTGGCTGTATTTTATCCGATTTCTACTTCTAACTTGTGGCCTATATGGACATTTATGAGTTTCATTTTCTTGGGATAACATAATTCCAAAGAGGACGTGTCGTGTCTCCATTCTCTCTTGTTAGAGCTCTTTTAGACCAATTAAGATATTGCTGTTTCCTCGCCATTGGTTTGCTATGATTTTCTGTCATCACATACAGAACTTTAACACACGCCATAAATAAAATGCCAGTACCACTTTCACTCCACTAATTCGACTTGTTCTACTTTCCTCCTCGCCCCTCTACCACTTTTACTTTGCAACCTCCAGTACTATTGGCTCCAATCATAATGTGTGTGCTATTTCATGACCATACTTCCCACCTGATAGGCAACTAACGTTGCAGAAGTAGGGAAAAGGGGTAAAGTAAAAGCGCACACCAAGTTTTTCTTGAGACCCACTTTTGCAAAATGAGAAAATTCAGAAGAAGCACTACTTATTGAAGTAAGTGGAGCTTCAATGAGAAGCTCTTCAGCTAGTGAACAAAAATATAAAAGAACTTCTATTGGGCATCTGCGAAACCACATCTCTACACGACGACCATTATGATACTAGTCATTAATCTCCACATCAAAATAAAACCACAAAAAATAAATCATAATCGACTTTAGTGACAGCTGTTTTACTGGCAGCAACTTTTTTCCTTCCAAGACTTGTTCTTTTCTTCTACTTTTACCTCATAAAAAACTTTCGTATTAGCACTAGTGCTTAGTTTTTCTTGCAGTAGAGAAGTGTGTGTTGCTTTTTTTCTTCTGAAAATAATAAGGCAACTGCCCCGAGGATCAGTCAACTTCGTTTTCTGGAGAGACCAACCGTATTTCAATGGAAAAGCAACTAAAACTTTTCTGTTACTCTTATATCCACTATTAGAACTTGAGCTCTTCTCTCTGAGAAAAGTTTTATGCTTTGCATTCGTAGCCTTGTGGTTATACCTATGTTAATGATGCTTTGTTCAGAGTTCAGTAGAGGACAGAAAAGACAAACAGAATTGAGTGGACTAACGGAAATGAATGAAGGTGGATGGAAAATGGAAGTGAAAAAATTCACAAGGCATAATGCAGTTGATGGAGTTTGTTAAGAATAAAGAGATTGAAAGATTTGCCCCATGCATTCCCCATTCCTAAAACAAATAAGCAGCGAATTATCAAGTATACATTCTGATTCATGCGCTCCAGATATCTAACAAAAGTTGCGTTTATAACGAAAACGAAAGTCCATTTTATCGGAACAGGTGTATATTGGAACTGGAAACCTTTCACATCATTCATTTCCTCAACCCTATCAAAGAACAATCATTGAGATTTTTGTGCACAAACATGGATATTTCATACTAATTTATGTACTTTAATATGATGTTTATAGGGGGAGGGAAAAATCTAAAAGATACGATTACATGATTTTATTGTAAATACAACTTACCATACACGGAAAGTTTGACACGAGCTGTTTCAGTAGATATGGAATTATTGGCGCGACAAACGAAACTTCCCCCATCTTCTGCGCGCGTTTGGGTGAGCAGAATTGCTCCCAAATGTGGCACGGAACTCGTGGTACTGCCTCCACCGGTACTTGCGGCGTTACCAGCACTCCCAGTACTGCTACTCAGACCTCCAATTCGGGATTTACTGGGATGATTGGCGGATGAGGAAGGCGACTGAAGTCCTACCAGTACCCCCTCTCGGTCCCGGAACCATCTTTGTGAAAATAAAGGAATAAATATTAAACAGGAACTCGGACGGGACTACTTGAATGTTTTATGCTGGTGCTTTGTTTGTGCTGTGTGTGGTTACAGCATGTTAAGTTTAAAATGCATGACATTTCCTCTGTATATTTCAAGAATAGATAAATTATAGAGCAGATAAATACATAGCTACAATTTAGCAGGTAAAGAATATGTTGGTTTAAAGTAAAAATCCATTACTGTGCGAATGTTTTTCAGGTGTTTTAAACCCTTCTTGATATTATTATGTAGTAGATATTACTACTGTAACTTTCTATTCATCTTTATGGTTTCTGCTACGAACCTTTTCTAATTGCACTTGCATCACTGCTCGACTTCTAAAAGTAGCATTATGCCATTCTCCTGATTATTATGTTAAGTCACAATGGAAGATTCTAATCTCACGCTAGTCTTGTAAAAGCTAGAAAGAAAGCTAAAGTACATCTTATGCAAATTAGTACATTTGAGAAGAAAGGAAGGGAATCAATAGAATTAAAATCTCATGGTGAGTTGGCATCAAAATCAGTGATACCAAGGAAGAGAAAGCTAGATGTAGAAGCTATATAGTTTTAGTGAAAACACATATTATTCAGCTTAAACTTACGTATATGTTGGTGGAGGATTTCCTTGAGCTAGGCAGGGAAGATAGACATCTTCACCAGCTACCACTTTGACACTATTTTGCTTGCCTAGTGAAAGTCTAAGTGGCTCGGGCTTCTTCAAATCTGCAAGCGGAAGAATACATAGTAATAATGTAAGTTATGAGGTCCATAATAATAATAATGATAGTAATAGCAGTTAAAGTAGGTAAAAAGCGTCCCAAAAATGCGACTGTCTCTTTATAGCCAGAGTGGATATACAATATCACATTATCATAGAACTTTTCGTGCTCACTCATTCTCGATGATGATGCTACAACTTTGCATTTGAATTTCATGAAGTGTATATAACCTCATCATATAGCACTTGTAAGTACATACGTACAATATGTTCCTTTGCTTCTGTCCTCTCACAAAGGAATATTATAACGGCAATTGAAATGGAAGGGATATTTTATATGAAGACAGAAAAGGAATTGAGAAAATACTCCTTGGAGGATTACAACACAAAAATTTCTTCCGAAAACGTTATTTTTCTTATAATAGGAAGATGGAGAAGTGGATAGATATACTATAGGGCCACTTATTGTGATGGGTTTAGTATACACTAAGTAGATTGCTTCTTTTCTTACTGTAGTACTTCAAAGTTACACTGACGGAGCGTCCTTTTTACATTGCGAATAGAAATTGAATGCATAAAACTAAGGGAGAGAAAGCCGAAGGAGAAATGTATAAGCAAAATCGAAGGAATAAAATGAAGAAGGAAAGGATGGAGGATGAGAGTGGAATAAAAAAGATTTCAAAAGATATTTGGAAATGTTCAAGCTAATTTATGACTCCCATTTGTCAACTTGTAACGTCATCTTTGTCTTGTCCATTGTAGTTTTGGTTCAGTTGTACAAAGAAGTAAGCAAAAGCAGACGAATGAGTAAATTGTAATAAACCCACTGTAAACGGTATTCAAAAGTTCGTTGCTGAAAAACGCAGAAATAAACAAAGTTTAATAAGTTGCAAAAGCAGCTACCTCTTTTCTACGAAGCAATTATAGGTGCATACGTCTAAGCATTATTTTTATTTGAACATAAAAATGCTAGCATTCAGAGAAACAGAAAAATCTTATAGTCAGTTACAGCATCGTGCCCCCCACTACAAAGTAATAATGATCATAGAAGATAGAAGTGCAGTTTTAGAAGTCAATTACACAAGGGACCTGGCTGGATGCAAGTTCTGTCATTCTAAGAATTTATTATAATAATGACTTGTTCAGTGTACAGAATAAACAGAACGATTTCATACCTACCAATACTGCAAAATTATAATACAATTTTTATTGAACCTAAACACAAACACAAAAAAGTTTAAAGGTACGAACACAACTTCTGCGTTGCGGAATATCGTGGTGCCTCCTATCTAAACATATCAGTTTAATTACCAGAACCATAACTTCGTATGTACGACACAAATATAGTCTATTCATGGGTACATTTATTTTCTAAACAGATTATCCTTGAAAACACAAGCATAGTAGTTTCAGCCGTTTCATATTTAATACAACGTTTAAATTCAATATAGAAAGAGAAGGAGACTTGATAGCATGTATGTACTTGTTAAATTTGCCGCATACTTTCCCTGCCTTTCTCTTGCTTAGAGTCTGCATACGTATCTCCTATGCTCTCCCTAGAATCTGAAACGGATTTCTTTTGTAATAATGAGCAAGCTATAAAATACAGATTCCAAGTTCACCTTTCACCACCAACCTTGCCATAGAAGGCAAGTTTTTACCAAGATTCAACTCAACTATGAGCATATTTCCTTCGTTTTCGCTCTCGAGACACCAGATCAGGCTCGGAGCTACAGTTTCTTTTCTTCATTCCACCTCACCGCCCTAACCATCGTGGCTCACCTTTTCAACTCCCGGTTTCTCTAACCATTTATATTGCAATATATAAACCCATTAACTTTGTCTAAAAGTCTAAAGATTACATTTACCTTTTAACACGCGCAGAGAAAAAAGAATCCACATTACCAACTAGTAATTCAAACTCCTAGAGCTCTGCTGTTCCGTCGTATTAGATTACAAGTCATGTAATATCCTCCTCATACTCCATTACAATCCTAGCGCCTATGCATTATATTTTGGATGAAGGTCTTTGCACTGCATTCTGAGATACGCATGTACATTATTACACCATTCATTTTCCTCAAGTCAGCCTTAACCCTCAAATGATACGATATGTTCATACCTGCGTTTTTCTCGCTAAATAAAACTTTCTCTGCAAACGCAAACTTCCTCTATTGTCAAAGGTTTCTTAAGCCTTTCTCCTTGAGAACATGTTACGTGCCTAAAAACACGCATAGAGAGTTGAATTGATCGTAACCCTTAAACTATTCCATTTTACTGTAAATTTAACTAAGCTTTTTTTAAAGAAAGAAAATGATTTCTATTCAATGGAAACTAGAGTTAACTTTGGAGAAAACTGTTATATCTAATGCGTTTAATGATTACTATATGGCATACAATGAACAGTGACGACGTGGATGATGTGATGATATTAATGATATGGTTTGTTTGGTACGCTCAAAAGTATGAAGAAATGAGGTACAAAAGCTAAAAGTACTCTCAAAACACAGTTTTTACGCCTACTTTCTTCTAAAAAAACGGTAAAGATGTCGATGTTGATGAAGAGGGGAAATGGCTATGACAATGCCAATGAAAGTGTCATAGAATGTAATACTGAATGTCGGATGAAAAGAAAAGACGAGAAGAACAGTGGCGCTTCTTCCAGGTACCATAACGGAAAAAAATAAAAAGGTGCGGAAATAGAATGAAACACGTCATACCAAGTATTATTGCACTGCTACAGCTAGCAAAAGCAGGGAAGGTACGGGAAATGGATATTTCCTTGGAGTAATGTAAACTGGACATATTTTACCTCCTTTTGAAGATCTCAAATTTTGTAGAAAAGAACAAAACTATGTGGGGGTACTAGAAGGAAAGAAAAACTATTGCATCTGTACACTACACAAATATCAAGTTTAAGAAGATACTAAACAAAAAAAAAGTTGAGTTCTTCTCTTGTTATTCCTGAACTTTGGTGCGTTTTTCTTGCCAACAAGCCAACAACAATCTTCTCTCCTCCTCCCCAGTTAGAAGTTAAAACTGGCGATTATACTCGTTTGATGGTGATGATGATGATGATGATTTTATAGCAGTTGGCTTCATAGCTGTCGACAGGCCAGGATGCAATATGTGATGATGATGGTGATGACGATAATAATGGGAACGGGTAAAGAAGAATGGCAGCATAAAAGGGAGAATCGGCGATGTGGTGAAACTGGTGAAAGTATGACAACATTTCATGCCTGTAGGGGCATAGGAAAGTTTTACGACGAGCATCATATCAGCACTACCACCAACAAGAGTAAGAAAAAAGCGCAAAGAGCGGAACAACGGAAGCAAAAAATGCTGCACAAAAAGAAAAGAAAGCGAAAGAATAGAAGAAAAAAGAGTCATGCCAGCCACCGCCAAGTGAGGTTGTAAGGTTACGAGAAAGGATAAAGAACATGAGGAAAGATGATGATAATATAATACAGCAGTAGAGAAACTACACGGCTCTCTCGCTTGAGCAATGTATTGCAATGTCAATGGCCCTCACTTACTCGTTCAAATAAAAAAGGTATGGTGTACAAAAGCTAGTGCTGAGAAAACTATGTACCAAAATACCGTTAAGAGACTCTGGGAATTACCCACCGACCACTTATTATAGATATTTTTCAGGAAAACTTTGAAGCTTAGAAGCACAATGTACATCACAATAGTATTTTCTTGCAAGAAAAGGTTGAATGAATACGTCTTGCCGGCTTTTCTTTCCTGCAGCAGAAAGTTAACAGTACTTACATTACATAAATATAAAACGGCTTTCTCTTTAGTTTTCTTTGAAAAATGGGCAGATACTGACTTGTATTTCAGGGGAAAACGTAGGTGAGTTTCTAAAGAAGAAAATATGGAGAACTTTTGGAGAAATCCAGATAATCTTTTGGAGAAAGAATGCCAAAGTAGGTAGGTATGCAGGAAAAGTCTTGTAATGGAAAAATACAGATAACCGTCTGAGGAATCTTTCGTGTGCGTTTGGAAATATTTTCAAAGGAATAAATACTATAATAAAATACGAACAAATTTTCACTTACCTTTAATTATGATACGTGAGTTTTGGCTGGTTTTTGCCTCATTTGTAAGTTTGTGTGAGGTGCGACATGCAAAGGTTTTGTACCCATCTGCAATGTCAACATTGAATACATACAGGTCCCCATTTGGCATCATGAACCATTTAGCTGTAAAAAAAAGTGTTTAAAATCATTCATTATTTGAAGGAAATTACACAGTGCATCATCCTTTTTATTTCAGTGTGTCAATAAATAATAGCAGCTTTATAAATATAGGAAATTTACCAAGTTATCTTATCAAAGGTTTTTTTTTACTACATCAAGTCAAATCATACTTATCTTATCGACATTTTGTCATTTCCTCTTTTTTCGAAAAGTAAATCAAGAACTCTTTTTAACGGTGAATTGGAAATGCAACATGTACCATAAACTTTCATCATCTTGTATGAAGCTTGTCATTGTGATGATTTAATGATAATGAAAGTCATAAGTCATTTCGCCCTAACGTATCTAGCTCTCTTTTCGCTCACTCTTTAGTAAAACTCACTTCCCCTTGGGTATATATACAATATTTAAGATGGCGAAGAAATGATCAACGTGTAAGTAGCATATTATCGTCCCCACTACCGACCAGTACCTCGACTTTCCTCGTCATATGAAATGAAAGTATGTGTACCTAACTGCATTTGATCAATGATCCATCATTGAAGGGATTCAACACTTTCAACACAGCTTATGAGCTTTATCTTTAGTTATTGTTTTCTTTCGCTGAAAATATCAATTTCTCTTTTCTTTGCTCTCTGATGATGATGATGATGATGAGTATACTCTTCTTTCTCTTCTGAGAAGAACAAGTCTGATGGCTCTATATGAATCATCATTCACGGTATTACATAACATCCCTACAAACTTTCCCTTTGCTATATTTACTTTACAACTACTACAATCCGTAAACTGAAAATAATAAGTGCTTTTCACCTTCTCAGTCATTAGTCAAACTGATAGGAGGTGATTTTGATAAATGCAGCAGAAAGCTGAGGTGGATATAATTTATGAAGTAACGTGTTGTGCAGCTGCACAACTTAAAGTAAACAGAAACTCTGCTTGCTTTTACTCCTATAGATATAATTATTCTACCCCTTTGTTTATTTAGGCTCTCTCACACAGCCTGCTCCTTACCATTTCTCACTAAACAAGTATAGCCATCCTAATATTAACATCATTTTCCCACCTCACCACCAGCACCACCTACTTCAATCTCTTCCACTCCAGCCGGTCCTCACGTCACGTCCTACACATACATAGCTAAACGGGCAGCCTTACATTTTTGGCTTATTATAACTCCTTCAAAAACTGTTTATCCTTCACACAGAGACTTCTATATTGAATGTGTGCATTGAAGGCACACATTAAACATAAGGTAGCAACTCTCAAGGGTTTTCTAATATCCTGTGTGAGGGAGTTTGTATCAGCCTATTGTATTGTTACTATCATTTGCTCATTTTATATGCATTATAATCGTATGAATATCCACACGCTTGATATCCTGTATGGTTACGTGTAAAGTATCGCGTTTCAAGCCTACATAATATTATGCTTTTGTCGTTTTTCCCTTTGACGTCTACATATTATAGGTCATAATGAAGTTAACTTCTGCTGATGACAACAACAAACACAGACTCACGCATATCGAAAGTATCGAATCGAAACCTGACATAAGACGGTATAATATGTTTGCATTGTCTCATCCTTTCTTCGAGAGAGTCCTACTTTTCCCAAGAAATAGTAGGTAG
>JAQIXX010002800.1:0-22459 GCA_034700605.1 Willowsia nigromaculata | reverse complement strand
GAAAGCCCCAATTTTAAGCTATCTGAGGGTATGCAGATCAACGTGATTGAGCAAGGGGTTTATGAGATACGAATTTTAAAGTCTGCTCAACTTGTCTGATAATACCTACGTAGATGAATGGGAACAGATGAAGCACCACGTGGTGTTCACTGGTTCTTCTTTCTATGTTTTCAATGACAAAACATTACTTGCGCTCAAAGGCAGTGAAACGCAGAATTCGAACCAAAAAATATTATATTGGTTAACCCAGTTAAAAGTATTGTAAGTTGTTGTTGAAAGTAAGTTCTTTCAACTGCATGCTCTTCCGGGGACTCTGATTGTTGTCCAGTTCTAAAGAAAAAATGAATGGAAATGTCCAACATTTTTGTGAATTATTGTTTGCCAAGTTAACAAAATAGAAGGCAATTGTGAAAATGTAAACCTTGAAGCATTTTTGAGTAGCGATTTTTATTTGAGCGTGCATATTAGCTGTATAGGGTTTCAGAGAATGAAAACGCATTCTCATTCGTTTGTAAGTACACCAAAACCACCTTGAACTGTCTCCAATTCCATTATGAAAATTGGGTACACATGAATGAAATGTATATTACACGCTTTCCCTATCCTCCTGAAAATTAAATGAATAGCTATACGAAGAAAAGAATCATAAATGATGTTTTTGTAATGTGTACGTTTACACAACTTACAACAACGATCTACGGGCTTACTCGAAACATACTAGAGGAAAATATACAATAATGGTCAGGTGAAAAGCAAGCAGTAAAGTTGTAAGCATGATATTTTCCTTCAAAAGCGGGGCTTGTTCTTGGTTTCATTACTAAAATGAATATGAAAATGCAACTTTTTGTAGTAAATTTTTACAGCAGACTGAATTTTACCATTCCACTCATAAAAATTTATCAACAAGATATGTTCCCCCATGTCAGTTGAACAAGAGCTTATATGAACAATTCATGGCTGTGTTTATGTTGCACGAGATCTAAAGAACGTAAATAAAAAAAGATGTTGAAAGCAGGAAAGATATGTAGGAAGTAAAAAGCACAATAAAAGCTGCGAGAAATAAACTCTACCAAAATAACAAACCACTCCATCCACATACACCACAACAAGTACATATTCATATATAGCCGTTACAGAGCGATATTCTGGAATATAGAAACGAAAAAAAAAATGAGTGAAAATAGAGAAGAAAAAACCATGCATTGTAGTGTACAGTACACACACATAAAAGGGATGAAAATTATGATGATATTCACTTCATTCCGTTTCCAGATCCCCAGGCAAGTTTGGAGCAGTTGCATAAAACAAAAATAAATAATAAAAAGGGCAGTAAAAATAATAAAAATGAAAATAACTTGCGAGCTAAATGCTGCTGCTGCTTCTATGTAAAAATGCATGAGTGAACATGTGCATTTGACATAATATGGATCACAAGTGGTATAAATAATTGTGTTTACACTATAAAACCTGGGTCTTTTTCAATTTCTAAGGAGCAAACGAGCACATTTTTAACTAATTTTGAAAGTAGGCTGTACTTCAATAGCATTTTTTGTCTATCACCAGTCCAGTGCATACCAGAAACAAAATGCTTCAGTCAAGTGTTCTATGTATTTCGAACATTTTTGTAAATTTGCACCGAAATTGCAAATTTGATTGAGCAAAAAGTGTACGAAGGATGTATATGAGGAAGGTGGTATAGAAAGTACTTTGTTTACACTTTGCGGTTCTTTTTATCTCTAAATGTTTCATGTGAAACGATTGTGCAGACTTTTAATCAGAATTCTGCCAGTGTTTTCCTCAGAGATTATGCAATAACGGAAATGAAATGGTAGACGGCAAATGTCAAAAGCAGAAGTTAATTTCCGTCTAGTGCTGCCGGTGTGTCATTAGTATAGTGTCTGCTATACTTTGTACTTGTTTCAAGAAGACTGGAGTCAAAAACGACTGCTCTAGTGAAGTGGAGAGTGGATATAAAATGCGAACAAATAAAGACGTGCAAGTTTTATGTTCTCATTGAAATGATAAGTTGAGCATGTCCCACTTTCTGCAAACACAGACACTTTGACCAATTCCCAGGTATCTGTGTCCCGTTTACACACTCTTTTAAATAATGTAAAGTAGTCTTCTTTAAAAGAGGAAATAAACTCTGAATTCTTCGTCGTTGAAATACGAAAGTATGCAGCAAAAATATGGGTCACATAAGCGATAGCCTCCGGGTCCAGTTTCATTTTTAGAAAGTAACTTCCTGCTCGATGTATTGTGTTCTTTACGCAGGGAAAACGCTAGTAAGTTTAGGTAACTAATAGCCTTAAAACGTGTATTTTACTTTTCCAATAGCGTATTTTACCTCCAATCCATCCTCTCTCTTCTATTCCACGAAGGATTTCCTTCTGAAGAAATACGAGTGCGAGTTAAAGCTTTTTTTCTTTTTCCTGACTTTTTTGCCGGATTCTTCAAAGCTACAGAGCTGTATCTGTTCTCAAATAGCCTGAAACTCTCCCTAACTAAAAGAAGTTTGCAATTCCGGTTTACATTTCGTGAATTCACATCATGTCCTTTCTCCACTTTCTCTCAGCTTACTCGAGTTCCATGTTTTTATATGCCAACAGTTCTTCTACGTGTAGTTCAATCCACTATTCATTTTTTGCACATTTCATCTGATATAGCAGTTGGGTCACACTCTCGAACTTTTCGTTATTTTTATGAGGGAACAAAGAAGGTTTTCTTGTGCTCAGAGAATTTTTCGGAGATAAATTTGGACCACACTCATCAGGCAGCTTCCATATCCCCTTTTATTATTCTTTCAAATCTTTTCCACAGAAGAAACTGTATTCGCTATTCTCCTTTTCTACGTTTCCATTCCATTGAAGCTGATGAAGCCACAAAAGAAGGAGAACAAACAGCCCTGCGAACAATGAGTATCCTGCCGAAATCACAACCTGTTTATAATGGCGGTTCATGTCTAAAAGCAAGGAAATGGTGACATATACCCATTTGTATTTCAGAGACCGATCTACTTTCCAGTTTATAAGAGCCTTAGGGTATACATACTTCCTGCTTATTTTTTTTCCTCCCACGTAAAATTCAAGCAACATGGACACACAGAATAGTTGACTCGGTGGATTTTTTTAATAAAGAAAAGTAAACCGTACATTTACAATGATCAAATATAAGCATAAATGAAAGGACAACAACCCATAACGTAAACTAACACGAAGCATGTTTATTTACATATTTCACTACATGCACTGTGTACACTCTTCTTTTGGCTTTCCTACACGTTTTTTCTATCCCTAAAAAATTGTGTGTTCGTTTTGTGTACACTTACCCTCTTGTATTCTGTCATGGTGTACTTTTTCTCTCAACAGTCGACAACTCATCCTGTTTGTTGACGTTCTCTGGCTTCCTCTTTCTCCTTCTCTCGTTTTTTATGCGAAGAAGGAATGCGATGCGTGGACGAAGAGATATGAAGAGCGAGAGAAGTCCATACCATGCGGATGTCAAGCAAGAATAAAGAATGCTCTGTTCTCAAAATATTGGGTTATATGTGAACTCCGCTTCGAACAGCGCGAGCAGTGTGGTGAATACTAAACAGTTTTTTAAGTAGACAAACAGAATGAGAGTGGATGTAACTATGTTTTATTTTTTTGCTCCCGTCTTTTCTTTTAATATTTATTTTACATTCAGTTTGCATGTTATCGGAAATATGGCTTGAAGGAAAGCAAGTGGAAAGAGGGGAAAGAATTCCGCAAGGGAGTGGACGACGCGAGAAAAGAAAGCAGTGAATGGTTTTAGAATGGATTGATATCCTCTAGGGCCTTGTTTCCGCTCACTTCTCTTTATCATATTGTAAGAGAAAACTTAAGTGAGTAGAAGGAGAAGGAGGTGTATGGATTCGTTTGTGTGGAGATTCGCAAAATGAATTGCTGTACACAACGAGCTTAGGACAGACACATTGATAAGTTTTTGCACTGTACGATATTGAAATTTTGAAGAATGTGGAGAAGCCCAATTTATTGAATATTCTAAAGAGTGTATTTTATACGGAACCCAAAAACCTTTTTGCTATTAGCAAGAGAAGCTCAAAGAATCTGCAAAGTACATACATAGTCATAGATTTAAATAGGTTTATGGGCCATGTAACACTAGCTAAGGCTACTGGGAAATCGGTGGTTAAAGATGTAGCAAAACTGATTTGAATGTTTAGGCTTCTTCTCCACGCATGCTAAATGCTTATCAGCTGTAAACTCATCTCTTTCTTTATTCTTCAGAGAAAACTATCTAGAAGACACACTGAGAAGCAGGCAAGCATGGAGATTAGATAGTTGAATGAATCCATAATCCATCCATATGCATGACTTTCTCCACGACGAAGGAAAAAAAGAGAAAGTGGGAAGATAGCGAGAGAGAATGCTCTCAATTGTATTTACTCCTTGAGCTACTAGCTAATCCATTTATAGCAAGTCAGTCGACTCAACAAGCCTTCTTCAAACTTTTTTTCCCATAAATTTACGCACTAGTGTTCCATGCATACTATAGTTTCTCGTGTTTTGTGAATAGCTTCACGGATGAGATTCTTGTTTACCGCTACACCTTATGCTTTAGCTACTCGAATGGAGAGAAATGTGTGTAACGAGGCTGGAGAAAGACTTTCCGAACGATTTCTTTCATTTTACAGCCGACAAGTTTTACGGACTATATATTGTACTCATATTTTTTGCTCTTTTTTATCCTCAGTTGTGTATCTATTGCAGCAAAATGGTGTGTTTGCATGTTACCGTTGTCGATGTGCATGGGGTGCTCTGAGAATCCAAGTTTTATATCCATTTCGAAATATATATTGAGAATGTAGCTGGTTTATTTATTAAACTTGATTTTGCAGGAAAAATGTTTGAACAACAGATCGCTGAAGGATTTTGCATGAGAAAAACGTGGGGAAAGTGTTCACGGTAAAGCATGCGGAAGTCAGTAAAAAAGCTACTTCACTTTTTACAGCCCTATTTTCACTCGTTTTTATTTAGGTCACTGAGCAGAGCAAGATTACAAAACTGAAAACAACTTTTTTGCTTTTAATTTGCTCCAACTTTTTTGTTGTTACTGCAGTGTTGAGTGTAGAAAAAGTTGTGATGGGATTACTCAATTATAAATACAAATGAATGGTAATTTTTACATTTTTATCTTACAGATTCACACATATCGACGTCAGCCACTCAACTCAGTCCAATTGCAACACAGTTATTTAAAAACTAGACAAGTTAGCAAGCAAAGCAGCAAAATTCTACAAGCAAAAAGGAAAGTGATTTATTGATTGCTAGCCACGTGCACATTGCAAGAAAAGCCTGGACAGATATGAAGCGAAATGGAGGTAAGGACTAACAAATACGATAACCAAAAAGCATTAAACCACTCTACAAATGTAAATATTTTCACACGTCAACTGCAATCGGCTGGTAAACATTTTTTGAAAGTGAGCATACATCTAAGCATATACAGAGTAACAAGATAGAGATAATCATTTCACAAGCATAAATGTATCAGTGGCTGGCACAGTGCTGACAAACAAGCTTACTTTGCAGTTCAATAACATGCGGTAATATTGGCAAGTAAAGCATGTGTGGATGATAACAGTGACATTTGCCAAAGACAGGAAATTGGCAGAGTTGAAGGAGAAAATTCTTACTATCTACTAGATATGTCGAGTAATTCAGAGAGATGATGATGACACTTGGCAAATAGCATTATCAAGTATAATAATAGAATTATACAGAACTACTATATTCCAAAGAGAGAAAAGCCTTCCTAAGATTCCGTACACACACGCATCTTGACTTCAATTGTGACTGTGGCCAAAATGTCTCCTTGACTTGCAGAGGAGACTATATCTGTGTTCCGTTTTGGTATGTGTTTTTGCTGAGATGGCAAAAACAAAATGTTACAAAGAAAAAAGCCAACGGACGACTTATTCTCTATAGAATCTCTGACTATTGTACATTATTCTTCCGGTGTCAGCTCAAATTCCTTATACGACATGGTTTCTTCGTGAGAGTCGTAATAAAGCTAATGATAAGTGGCACTCGTTAAAATTTCATAGCTGGAACAATCTGCATATAAAGCGGCCACTCGTGCAAATAATGTGCGGTTTTTGCCTTAGGTCGGTATAACTGTATTAGCTGGGGAAAGTGGAGTTTTTATGAGGATAAAAATTTAGTGTATGTCTATGGATGAAGGTTTTTACATTATTTCAGCAAGATTGTTACTTTTGGTTGATGACCCGTTACAAATTTTCTTTGACGATGTTCACAGAGTTACTCGCGTTACAATAACGAGCAGCTGAAAGAAATGGCTGAATCCATCATTTTTAGAAGACACGTCAAACCATATATTTTATAAGGGCACTGCGTGTAATGTTTACCACGACCACTGAACATGTTAGCCATTTTATGTACGCTTTTGGAGCAGGGCAGTAGCCAATTGCAAGTTAAAAGTCATTCATTATAAAGCCAAATAATCAGGAATGTGAAACCGTATAATAAGAGACTGTGGTAATAAAATCAGTAATTTGTCAAGTAACTAGTGAAGTGACTTAATTTTGCTGTATTTGATGGAGAAACTACCTGGTACCCTTTCTGGTGATCCTGCAATTTAAGATTAAGTTCTTTGAGTAAGTCTGTGACCCGCGTACTTTACTGTTTAAACTGTGCATTACTCTTCATTAATAAACTTTTACTGTTTTCTTTTCCATTTTTGTATCCCCTGGTACACAATTATATTTAAAGCTTTTATGGCAATCAACATAAGGTAATTTTCCTTGGGATCATCACCACGTACTTGGATCTCACATAAGCAATTCGAATTTTTTTCATCCACGTAAAACTCCACGTATAAAAATAAAAACCTCTCATAAACTCAAAGGTGCAATAACTGAAGTTATAGAGCAATGGAAAAAATAGAAACTCGCCATTAGTGGATTTTCTTGAAGCTTAAGGAAGAGAACGACACTTTAGGGAGGAATCGCACAAAACGACACTGAGACAGACAAAAGAATTTTTATCAACCATTTTTCTTTGCTTAGTTCAAGTTAAAAAGTTAAAAGAGCTCTGGCTAAAAAAGGGTTTATAGGTAGTTATTGCTTACCCAAAAGCATGTTCATGAAGGCTATCGTATGTGGGGCAACGATCAAAGTCGGAAAGGGATAATATAAGATTTGATTGTACTTAAGAGGGCGTTTCCGCTTTGTACTTGAGCTTCAACTTTATAGCTTCTAGTGTAATTTTATTGGAAGCGCGGGGCTGTTCATAAATTATGTTATTCCCTGCAACAATATAATTTATAAATTCATTCCTCATTAAAACTTGGATTTTGCCATGTATGAACAGCTCCAATTACTTCAAAGCAAAGCTCTTCTCTACTTTTTGGCTTTTGGGCAGTTTATTTCCGTTTTTCGTCTTCAACTGACCAACTCTATCCGAGCACTTCCTTTTTAAGTACGCAGAGCTTTGAAGTTCACTGAGCAAATGGACATAAGAAAACTTTTCTTTCATTTTTTTCTCTCAGAAAAAGTCGGTCGGTTGGTCGTTTGCAGTGAGTAGCTTAATGTTTGTTGGTCGTTGTTATACTGACTTTGTGAGTTTGCTGCCGCCGATGATAGTTGAAGCATTAAGAAAGTACTTGAATTTTTGGTTACTACTTGAAAAGGAAAGAGGGTAATTTTGTTTTCATGTAGTTTTACAGGCAGCTTTTTGCTTTTTTCCGGCTTATAAAGAAGAGAATTATGTACATTCGTGAAATATAAGAGAGTCTATTAACAGCACACACACAACAAGATTTTATTGATTGGAGCATTAAGGAAGACCTACTTTGCAGAAAAATAGCGATTTATTTTACTAAGCACTATAGTGTATTATCTAGGGTGGTCGCTTATAAGCAGTTTATGAAAATGATTGTAAAAACGACTCCCTAGAAACAAAGGATCGATTTGCATAAACTGTTTCACAAATATGTAGGTAATATGGTTATCTGGTTATCAAAAGAGCTTTTGGAACAGAGGGTTTCAATAAAAATTATGTATTTATTTAGCTATACGTTCTTTTTATGCGTATATAGCGTTAATTTTGAAGTTTGATGTTGATGTGCAAGTGAGTTTCAAGATATGTCAAATTTTTTTTAGCCAGTCAGTTACTTTAGTCACATTTTGATGGGTAAATGAAAGAATAGCAGTCAAACGTCAGTAGAAACTAAAAATTAAAAAGGATCTTTTATCACACGTCGTTGCCGACGATTGGCATCTGACATTTTTTCTGGCAGCTTGACTCTAGTTCTAGTTACGTTTTTGCAAAGAATTCAGTCAGTTAGCACAGTCAGCAACTGACTTCAGTCAGTGCCTTCTGTTGATAGCATTTATATGGATTGACGTTTGTGATTTTTAAAGAGTCTGATTGCTGCTTTACTTTAAAATAAATTGGACAAAAGTTGCAAAAAGAGTATACAGCAGCAATTGAATGAGTGGCTGTCAACGAAGAAAAGTTTTCAGTGTGAGAGCTAGAAACAAGAGCGATCGATTATTCTTGCTTTTACCAGATCACCATCGTTATAATCGTCACATGTGTCGGTAACGTGGTTAGACCAAAGCGAAAAATAGGAGCAAAAATGTAAAGAATAGACATTAGAACGAGTATAATGTTCACACAGTCAATATTATAGACTGGTGTAGCTACTGACTCCTTAACGATATCGATTCTTCCATTACCCTCCAAAAGATGCTTGCAAGACAGGTCTTTGCTCGCTCCAAGCTTTCGATTAGTTTATTGAGGAAATAAAAAAAACTCTTGAAAGTAGAAGCGTAAAACGAAAACGCTGAAAAGTGGGGCAATTGCTGTGTGAAGTGAATTGAGTTGGCTGGATGTAAGAACGGTAGTGATAGTGATGAATTTGGATTCTAGAGTTTGATGATGAAGTCATTGTTTGACTGAATGCGTAGGAAAAAGTAAAGTGTGCAGAAAGAATGTAGAAAGCCTAGACGAAAAGTATAATTGAATGAAAGAGATCAGCCTGAAGATGAAACAAGGATTGTTCCCAGTTGCAAATTATTATTTATAAAAGTTAACTTTCTGACATGCTCATCATTTTTATTGTCATTCTGTTACATGCCTAAGCAAAAAATGGTCTATGATAGAAACAACGATCTCTATCACCTTGCAGTACGCTGAATTTTACATTGCGGCAACTGGAAAATGACGTTGATTGTGCTTGCAAACATCTATAAAACGGAAATTATTCTCTCACCAGTGTCACAGTTATCATTAGTATCGAGTTTTCGACAAATTATGAAAGGTTGCATAATATATAACAGAACAAGCACGGTAGAAAGCAAAGCATTTTTCCATAGTAGTACGAAATTTTCCGTCCACATTATTCAGAACTTGTCAAGTAATCAATTCATGCCATTTTCTTTTTTTTTAAATTAATCTAAACTTACTCATGAGCAAACTCGACTAGCCATGGAAGAAGCAAAACTTGACAAGACGTGCTATTACCTAAATACTAAATATTGTTTTGCATAACTTATTAAATAGTTCCCCTAAAACAGAATGAAGTAAAATGGAAACAGAATTGAATACATAATTACAATGTGTGACTGAAAGTAGAAAACATCTCTTCCCGATATGGTCATGAAACGGAACGCATTATGAATCATGCTCATCTTTGTTCATTTGGAACTATCGCTACCACCTACATTTTGGTCCAGAGGGAATTTGAAAAAAGTAAATACTTCAGTAATAAATGATGAGGATGACTCCTGATTCTGCTGATGAACGCATTATGTCAAAATAGCAGATAAGGACCCGTTTACCAGGAAAGGTAATACAAGATAAAAAATGAACAATGCATCGCACCTTTTATAGGTAGTGTTCTACAGTCATTCACTCGTCGTCACCCTACACAAACTCATAAATCATCATAATACTGAAGGAAGCGTTTGTTATCTTCAATTGTCAATTTTATTCAGAGAGCGTCCGTCTACCGGAAGACAATGACAAGGCGATAAAAGATGACACCTGGTTTGGTGACTTCTTATTCATTGAGTCATAGGCGGTTATTGTGCTTCCGTCCATATGAGCTCATACGAGACATGACACTTTTGACAGGGAACTTAACAGGCCCAAGAGTTGCATCGAATATGAATGGACAGTCAAGCAAGAAATATTAGCACAGATGAACAAGGATTCCTTTATCAATTGAGTTGTTGTCTGAATAAATTCACCGTGAAATATTTGAACATCCACTTTTATGAATATGGACAATATGATTGCAATAATTTTCCTTCAATGTGTAATAACTTGCTACTATGGATGCAATTGATACTCGATACCGTTTTTCAAAAAGGATAATGAACTCTTGTATTTGTATGGCTGATTTTTTTTGCTATCATGACTTCATCTTAGAAATGAGGTGTGGTGTACGTCTGTCATCCTAGTATTGATTCACTCTTGCACAGAATCGATGTTCAAATAATTCGTTGAAACCTAAAGAAGCTCTAAAATGTGTAACCAATTAGGTATTTGTGGTTTGTGTTTCTGTACGCAAGCCTTATGGTTGAGAAGGAAACAACAAGTGTACGAGTGAAAGAGCATGTAGTAAAAAGTATAAGACAAGTCAACATAATTATCTGACTTTCGCCAATTATAAGTTCGAGACTCGAACTTGTATATAATATCTCGAACTTCGAGTTGTCCATCCGCCTGTATACAGAAGACATACTGATAGTATCCCTCACTAGGCTGTAGCACAATGCTGGTTTCGTTCTATCTGACGATCAAGTCAAGATCAATTAAAAGTATTTTAACGGAGGAAAATTATCTGGAAAATGACAAGTAGATACACGAAGTAGATTTCTAAAATCGAAAGCCGCGGCAAGCATATGATACTTTACTAAATATGAGTATATAGGATTTATGCATTACATGCTGAATTCGTATTATTAAAGCATTATACCGATGAAGAAAGTCAGCAGAAACGCAACGCAAACTCGTATTCAATGAAATTATCGTATTTTATCTAATGTAACTACTTTTTTGTAAAGGGTTTGGTGCGATTTGCATAATTATTGCTATAATAATAATAAGCCTCAAACTAAAGTGATTTTTCTTGTTGCTAGATCTAATTTAAAAGTATTGCTTTGATATCAGGTTTATAATAGCAGATTCGAACCAATGAATTTAGTTTACGTGCTATAAAGTGGAATGTATTTTGATGACAATTAAGATTTAAAGGATGTCATCCAGTGATGAGACTGTCATGTTGCATCATTAGCAAAAAAAATGGTAAACAACAATTTGGCTGGTACACCATCTCAGTTTTTAAGACTTCGGTTGATAGGAAAAGAAACCACTATACCCTTTGTTAGCTTACGTTGTAATTGAGGCAATTTTCACCATAATTATTAGGTTGGTTTTATGCTAATTGATAATTCATGTCAGTTTCCTCACTTTCCTGTAGAGTAACAAAATATAGTCCACCTTCGTTTGCCAAATCACACTTTGATATTGAAAGAAATGAGCATGAAAATAAGAATAATAGCTTCTTAAATTAAAAAACCGATTTTTGATTTTCTATGACAAGGTAATTGCTAGTTAGTAAACCTGTAGAAAGAAAAAAGTTGACAGCATTTCCAATAAGATAGCAATTGATATCGTCCCGACGCGACCGTTCCCACAGCATTCAAGTTTCGGCACAGTGTTTGTGCCTTGTGCATTGTGGCGGCAGATAAAAGGCATCATTAAACGTTTCTGTTGACTTTGTGCTTATCTTTATGAGCCCACAAATCTGACATCATTCCGTTTTTGTTTGTACTCACAATCAGTGCACTTGACACAAATGTTGTCATCATGACTCAGACATTTGCAAATAGCTTTGCAAATTATTGCGCACCTGCGTAGAAGTACAAATGAGTAATAGTACTCTCTCATATAAAACACGTCCATTTCATTCATTGAGTTTGTAAATACGAGTCATCATTGCAAATGATTTTTTCATTCATAAAATTAATAAGCAATCATTTCTGGAACAATGACTTTCATGAATGAAAATACAAAGCAAGTGAAGAATAAGTCATTTCATCTGAATTTGTATGCAAACTGCAAAATGATAAAAAATTAGCATGCAGATTTTCTTAGAACAGCGGTGCTTTATACTAATTACGGTAATTAAATTTTTTTACAGCACAGGAGGTAATGGTTTATTGGATGCAAAGAAATTAAAAGAGTTACAAGACATTGGGAAAAGGTAAAAACCCACCATTACATGAGTCTGATGAGATTGCAACCACAAACACTACTGTTTTGGTATTCAGGATATATTATTATGCATTTATGCATAGATGAAATTATGATTATGAAGCCCTTGCTTATTGTAATAAAAATGAGAAAACAAGTCGGTATGATTAATTAACCAGCAAATCACTGCCCTCCGCTGCCTCTGCATAATAATTATGGCAAACAAACGCAATTTTCTCCCTGCGCTATTTCGTGCAAAACCAAACTGACAGCAAGATCGTTTGTAATCATTAACACAAACACAAAGATTTATTATGTAATGAAAAAATCGGGATTATGAATTTGCGCTTTTTGTTTCCTTGTTTATTTTTTGTTCGATAGACGAGTTTTGAATGCTCTGTAAGACTCTACACATTGGGTTTCATAATTATTGCTGCCAAATGACAAAATTATATATTCCGACTGTTCATCATATTCATTAAAATTTCGCATTTGAACTATAAGTAGTCATAAATTTGCCTGGCTGTGTGACCTTTAAGCTTCATAAGTGTCATACCTCAGTTGCATCATTATTCTCCTCCTTTTTCATGTTGTCTGTGCACGTGATACAAAACGATAACAATTTCAATTTGACTGAAATGTGTAATGTGGTTCATCCATTCATCCTATTGTTCATATGGAAATATTATGCATTTTTAACATTACTACCAGAAGAAGGACAATAACCAGGTCGTAGAATGATATATTGCTGACCATTTTTTGCTCTGTCATTTTTTGCTCTGTCTTCGCAACATCTCATCCACTCAGCTTGATGACTCATGTATTATAAATGGTCGGTAATAAAGTTGTATATGCTGTGGGGAACAAACAAGTTAAATACAAAAACTCAGCGTTTCAAAAATCAATTTTCATGATCATCGATATCATAAAACGTCGTTAGCAGACATGCCTTGTGAGCTGTTATTGGCTTCTTGCATTTTCCGTTGAAACAAAGATTAAGATCTTATCATGGAGATAAAAACAGATGCGATATTTATTAGCAGAAAGCCCGTCGTTTTATGACAGCTAACAGAGAATTATTACTTGCCTTTAGTAGGTGCACACAAAGGCTAGTGCATTCTCCGTTGTTTCTTTCCTATTAAGAAACGGGATTTCGACTGACTTGATCCAATTTGTGAAAGTAATGATGTTTGTCCGCGTTACATAAATTTACCAAATAAGGTTGGTATTATTTTACTAACCGGATAGTAGTCGTTTCCTGTCATTGCACACTTTCAAATTGAAAGTTTCAATATAGGTTTAATATGACTGAGAACTAAAATCTAGTCAGAGTCTGAACTACTTTCATTCTTTGAGACAAAATATATCCTGTAGTTGCAAGTTTCAACTTTGCAATGTAGTCAGTATAATTTGTAAGGAGCGAGGAATTTGATTTTAATGCCTTTCTGCTCCATCATTTATCATGTCAAAATTTTCTTGTCCCTCCCTATTTGTTGTTACTGTTACCGAGAATTAGCACGATTGACTTCAGTCCTTGCGCTGGTGATACGGCCAATACTTTCCCGTCGGGTTTCGAATGGTTTGAGTTAACATGCTGATCAAAATTTAATTTAAATTGATATATGCATCGTCTATGCTTCGTCATTGTCGTTCTAAAAATGACGGAGAAGCCCAAGCACATAGTATTCACACAGTAGCAGAAAGAATGATTTATAGAGCAGCTATAGTGGCTCAATAAACTGGTATATCAATCGAGCATATTTATTGAACTTCATATACGGCTTTCTTCTGCAAGAACTGTATAATGAATCATGATGACATGTGACAACGAACTCATATCTTTGTTTTCCTATCCTACTACATCGTTATTCATCGATCAATTTGGAAAGAATAATAAATTATTATAAAGTGACGAGACGAACGATTACTTCATGGAAACTTTAAAATCATCGGGTTAAAGTTCGTCGGAATGCCCAAACCCATTTAACCCCGAATACCTAAAAATATTAAATATCAATCACTAGGGTGGTATTTCTAATACGAGCTCAAAGCTGTATTATACTTGATTCAAGTTCACCTAATGTATTTTGCTGTAAAAATTTTGATCCTAGCTTTAAAACCCTGTGATCTCGTAATAGAAATACCACCCTAAGTTTATAGATAGAAAATATATACCTAATACATAATATTTCATCGTTCAACTTTTCGGCAAATTTTCCATCAACGTGATAGGTAACATCTTGGATTCTTTGGTGACATAGTTTCAACTTATTGAGATGTTAAAAAATATGATGGATTTGAAAAATAAACTAAATGCACATTTTGAATTACAAATTGTTTGTATTTTTTAGTGTTAGCTCCAATCTACAATCCAATATTTATTTACGCGTATTTTTGAATGTCTCGTAATTCTGGAAATTGAACCGCGGTCACGGAAGGTAATGACTTGATAGTTTGGAACTTGTGAAGACTAACGAGAAGAAGCGTACATCGAGCTCTCATATCAATGTCGTTTTATGCATAATTTAGCAAGATTTTTATAAAGTAAATGCGTAAATGCGAATGGTATTAATGTATAATGTGCATATTACAGTACTACACTGTAAACGTAAATGGTTTTTAGTGACACAATTATTGATACTCATATTTTTTATCTGTAAAAATGTGTTATTCAAACGGCAAATAGAGAAGATATTTTATACTAAGAGAATCATAAAAGATTGTGGTTTTTGCGGAAGTCAAAATGATTTTTTAACGTATGGAACAGTTGTTGCAAGAAACTACGTTGCCGTCCAACCGTGCGTGCATAGAAACCACATGCATATTTCCAACACTCCCCACCAGTTAAGTATTTCGATACCGGAAGCCATTCTCGTTGTCACCATATCTCTGGAAATGGTTATATAAGTGTGCATCATAATTTATAGCCCCCATAAAATTTTTCTCCATCAGCTAATAGCTGTTATTTTAGTAAGTACCCAAGGTAAAAAACTGTCTGAATTTCATGGCAGGAAGATATAACTGGTTATTTTCATCATTGACGATGATGCTGAATAAAGGCACACAGTCCCAAAAGATTTCAATTTTTGATGAAACTAAAGTTAATTTTTCTCTTACGCGATGTTTGGTAAGCATATATACATTAGATGTGTGTAATGTAGAAGAATATATGTAAATTCTCAATGTATTAGACTGCATTCTCGCGGATTCGCAAATCTCAATTAAAGAAAATATTGGAAGCTGTAACAAAACAAACTTTGTTTCTTGTTTTCAATACGCTGCTATAGCAACATTGTCTCACCATACGTTAGTAGCGGCTCAATACATTCAAATAAGTGAATGATTTTTGGATCTTGGAGACGTGAGCGAAGACAAAGCTCAAGTGGAGCCAAAAACTGTCCACAAAACTTTTAAAACACCGAAATGAAAGCAAGAGTTCGAAGTGCATAAAGTTCATTGGCTGAATCTCCCTGATTCACTACATGCTAAGCTATTAATAAGCTTTAAATTAAGTAATGCAATGCATTATCGCGTGTTCAAATTTTGTAGTTGATTTATGTAAGTGAACTCCACATTGTACTCTTAATTCTGATGTGCGTGTTGAATTATGGGTTTTTATTGAAACTGACACTTCGTTATTTTCACTTGGCATGCAATAACAGAACCCATCCATACAATGCGGCTTTAAATACTGACTTGGCGCTTTCAACAAACACTTTATAAATGGTGAAGTTAATTAATGAGCTTATTTTTTAGAAACAGGCCATTTCTTTGAACCAATTCAATGTTTATCCTATATAGTAATGGCAATGGTCAATTTTGGGTGCTCTCTATGCTCTGCCAAAATGCTTTGATTTGCCGACATAAATTGTACACATTCGCCAATACTTATAACATTGATTTGAATAATGTCTGGTGAGTCTGAGTACTTTAGCGAGGGCCAGATCTCACAATACAAGCAATTTGAATTTATAGACGAGAGACAGGCGCAAACACTGGCTCATCAATCCATAGGCATTTTGATATACTGATGACAACCAAAATGATAGCGGCATTCCTTCATTTGCTATTTATTTTGAAGTCTTACTTTGTCACCCTAGTTTAATGAGTTGAACATAAAAAATCTTGAGATTATGTTTATACAAAAGAAAGACATGACCAGAAAGAAACACAGACAATATTTCAGTTAAATTTAGCTGCACATTGCCATTCATATTACAAAATTTGTATGCTTAAGCGTGGGTAATACCTATTGATCATTAATGACGATAATGATCATTATAAGAAACAAAAGCATACACTAACCCAAAAGTGTTCATGGAAATAAGCATCACAAGGCACAATAGAAACCGACACACGTGCAGACATCTAAATGCTGGTACTCCATTTTCTACTATATGTTAGCTTTGATTAATGAAAAGGTGTGAATTAATTCATTGTCAAATAAAGGTTATTCCTGGCTCTCACAAACTGCACATTGGATGTAGATTTGAGAAAGTAGATAGCAGCCCATTACTGTATTAGCTATGAGGTAAAACTTATACTTTGCATCTGCATTTTTTTGCTACTACGAGTTCTTCACTCGTTCTTAAATTTAAATTTCCTTTTTCAAATTTGAGCGAAGATGACAATGAAGACATTGGTCATTCCGTTTTGTCTTGCAACTCTGGTCTCCACACAGTTTAATAATTACACAGTGTACTACGAGTGGAAACAGGTGGACTTCACATTTCCAAGCGACGCGGTGCGTAACGAGTTTCTTCAGAATGGCAGCTTTATTCCAATAAACTGCGCGCCAACTGGAGTGAAAATTTATAAGGATATGATATTCCTTGCCACACCAAGATATCGCAATGGTGTTCCCTCAACTTTAAATGTAATTCCATACAAGAAATCTTTTGTAGACGAATTTTTCATGAGGAATCAAGGCCCGAAATTAAGCCCATTTCCAAGTTGGGAAATGCAACAAGTTGGAAAATGCTCGGCCCTTCAACTAGTTCAAGCCATGGAATTGGATCCTTATAACCGACTCTGGATTGTTGACGTGGGCAGAGTTGAAGTTTTGATGCCAGTTCCGAAAAATCTTTGTCCAGCAAAGCTAGTCATTTATGACTTGGCAGCCAACAAAATTGAAAGACTCTATGAATTCCCTTCAGAAGTGGTTCCCCCTGACACAAATATAATCAAAGATATACAGGTAGCATGTACATCAAGAGAGGACTGCCATAGCTACATTTCAAATCTGAATGTGACCTGCAAAATCATAGTTTACGACTACAAAAATAATGACTCCTGGTATGCCACACATTCCTCCATGCAACCGGATCTAAGCCGTTCTGTTATCACCATCGATGGCGTCACCGCAGAAGTGCCATTTGGTCAAACTGGGCTAGGTCTTACCCCAAGATCTACAAATTACTCGACTCTATATTATTCCAAAATAGCTGGAGATCATATTTACTCTGTGCCAACATCAGTTCTGAAGGATAGTGCTACTCTCAGGCAGAATCCCATGTTGCCGGACAACGCTGTCACCGACTTAGGTGCTAAGCCAATGGGACAATCTGATGGTACAGCTATGGATAACCTAGGCCGTTGGTATTTTGGAAGTTTGCCGGAATCCGCCGTTTACAACATCGACACAAATGGGAATCCAACTCAACTTCCAAGAGCAACACGAGCTGTGCAAAATTCAAAAGAGATGCAGTGGCCGGATACATTTACCTTTGATGGACTCGGAAATCTTCTCTTCACGTCAACAAGATTTCAACGGTTTGCAGAAATGGTTGTAAATCTACGGGAAGTCAATTATAGACTGATTAGATTCAGAACGGATTCTCTTGCGTATTCATCGTAGCATAAAGAAGGATAAACTTTTAATGAATACAACGAAGAAAATTGCACTAATCATTGATTAACTGTATTTTTCAACGATGGAGGGTTTTGGGATGAATAAAATTGTAAAAAATTACTTAGCTAAATATATAATAGTTTAAAAATTAATTGATTGATTCGTTTATAATGTTCCTGATCTTATTGATTCTTGATGTGCTCAGAATTGTCATCACAACAGCTAACCTGGTTGATTTATAAATAGGGATTTTGGAGTAGCTATTACTTTATTATTCTTGCCTCTTCCACTAGAGTAGCTGGATTTTGTGAGCGAATAACCTGTATAATGATTCAGGGAGGTTCATGTTACAAAGATAACCAGTACAATCAGAAACCATTTTCTCAGTGACTTTAGTATCAACTACTATTTTTTAAATATGAATCATCGAATGATCATGTGAATAATAGTTTCTATGAATTACATACCTTTGTATAAATGATGCCATTTGCGTTTCAAGTTATAAGTAGTGGTCAACGGGAATAACAACTAATGTTATCTTATTGCTTTGCGAGTCATATTGTAATATTGAGCAGTTATCCAGCAGTAAATATAGTTACAGGTTACAGTTGTCAAAAAATGTGAATTTAAAATTCTTGGACCAGTTTCTGTATCTTTATGTCCCACTTTGGTTGTCATCTGACTGAAAGGATTCATAGGCTGCAAAGCGTATGAAGCGAAGAAATGAAAAGCATGCTGTTCTACTTTTTGTAATTTTTCATGAAAGAGACATACGACCTGAAACTCCCCTTTTCATTAATATGTGATGTGGAATGAATTATATGTTCCATAAAGCACTAAAGAATATGAAATGTGGAAGAGACGTAGTAGGTTTGCGGATATGATGTTGATAAAATGTGCAAATTTACCTTTTGAATATTTCATAAGGCTTTTCCCCGAAAAGTGGCTACCTTTATTTGTGGTATCATAATCATTGTCGTCGTCATATTTTCCATCTTCAAGCATGCACTACATATTTGCGCAGTTCTCCATCTTGTAGAGAACGCAATTTATTCCTGCTCATTCAGCCGACCTCGACAATTTATTGATTGTCCCTTTTTAAAAACCCAATGCTTGAGTATGTACTTGTGGCAATGAGAAAAATAAAAGAACTTAAAACGGTAAAATTGATAAATTGAACGTGAATGAGTAATGAGTACACAGGTAGTACCTGTCAGGTACTAATGTTTTATGCATTTCAAATTTATAGAAATGTTCGGTGAATGAGAAATTGTGTGGCAAATAAGAGATATGGTATGGTTCAAATGATTTTAAGATCTCCCATTAGTGAAAAATATAGAACCTATTTTTAGGGTGTGTGATGAACGATAGACTACTGTGCTTAATCTTTACTAATATGCGTTGATCGAGAATGTATGTAGTTAGTTTTCTCTTACGCATACCCTACCAGGCTGCTGGTGTGTTACTATAAAATACCAGCAAATAAATGCATTTACACACGATATTTAAGATATAAATAACGTACACAATTTTTCCACCACCACTGACTACTGACTGCGATAGTGCAGGAAAGAAGAAGGTCATTAATGTCATTAAAATGATTGAAGGAGCAACGAAAAATGTATCGTCATCGTCAGCTAGAGAGAATTTAATGGAGGCAATGACTCTCTAGAATGCACCAGGCCAATGCTATAATAACAACAACTGGCAACTGTAAAAACCAACTAAACTCATAATCATGCAGACGAAGAAAAGTAATGAAAACGAGGAGAACGCTCTTGGGCTCACCAATCTACCATCACTACTATCAAACTATTAGGTCATAGCTATAAATATAGTATTGAAAATGGCTTTATCCCCAGTTATATTTGTGGAACTGCTGTAGTTTACCAGTAGAGAAAATTACACGCGTGTAATGCACAGGTTGCCATGCACCATAATATTTAAGAGCTGTAAAAACGCACTCAAAGTCAAGTTGAAAATAAATTCTGTAATATATACCTCGGAGAACTTTTCTACTTGATTGCATAACTGTATATATAACTCTTATGAAGTCACTTCAACATTTTTTTCTTGTAAATTCACTAGATCACCTTCTACTGTCACCATTATTCATCCCCTTGATAATCTGTCATGTATAATATATGGTATATCATCTTATCCAGTTTTTGTCCAAAATGGAAATTCAAAATGAGTTTTGATTCATCACACAGATGAGTTCATTAAATACTTAATTAATTAGTCATCTCACCTGAAAAAAAACATTAAAAGCTTTAAAATCCCTTCTAAACTGTGGTATGCGTATCAACCAAACGTGTAATTTGCGTTTTGATTAAATTCCTTCGGATATACCTATGCATACTATCGTTCTCATATAGGGTTGAATAACTTTTCAACTCCTCACGCACGTTAAAACTCATTTTAGCACTCATCCATTCATGAAAAAAGACAATACCAAATTAGCATGTAATTCTACTGTATTCGCTCATCTATTGTCTCATAATCTCATCTCTCTCATCAGCCATTCTAACGTATATACGTTTTTTTGTTTACTTTTTCCATAAAGCACGTCACTTGTCACTTCACATCATTGTCCTCGTCGTCGCTGGTATTTTAAGTCTCTTTTTTAACATCTCTTCAGCAATCACAGCCACAACCAAATAATCTATTGTTCTGGTTCTGGTGTGTGTTACTCAAAGCAAGATGCTGAAAGAAGAGACATTTGACGACACGGAGAGATAATGGGAGAGAGGAGAACAGGAGAGGATCATGTTTAATTTTATGTGCATATAAATAAATGAGCTGCATACATAGATAAAGTTATATAATAAATGCATACACAAGTACAAGTTGTTATCCTCATGTAGATAGAGAGGAATGGAGATCATAAAAAGGAGAAGATCAGCTATCGCAATCCCATCACCAAGGTTTGAGGCATCAGAGCAGAAGCCAAGCCACATGGCGCCGGTTGTTGTCGCTAAAAAAAATTGTCTGCTTTCGCGATGCTGGTGGTGCTCGTCTCAATTTTATCTTCTGTAGTTCTGCTGTATTCTCTATGCATCAATACATAAACTAACAATTTTTTTACCTCTTTTGGTTGCATGTTAACTCGTTTGATTTTACGAGCAAGACATTAAAAAATTCAATCTGCTGTGTAAACGTGTACGGCACACATATATAAAACCGTATTTACACAATTAAAGCTTATGGTCTGTACACGTATAAGTACTTTTTGTCTAGGGTTATGCAGTTCGCAGTTTATATGGCTTTTTTAAAAGGCATCAACATTGCGAGAACCTATTTCCCCAGATCCATAATATCTGTAGTAATTAATCCCAGTTAAGATCTGTCAATGTCACTCTTGGTTCATCTCCATCAGTCACTTGCCAGCAGTCAGCCTAGCTACTCGCATACTCACGTCCAACGTCAGTCAAAATAGGTATATTCCAGCGAGAAGAGCAAGGAAAAGGAATCAACATGTGCACAAAAAAATCATCACCGCAATCAACAGGGCTGCTCTAAATTAGTTTTTTCTTCATCTTGAAATAATAGGCCGTATAAAAAGATCTTTCGCGTCATCAAGCGAGCTCTTGTCCGTCAACATCATCACTGCATGTGAGATTAAACAGATTAGCTTTCAGAAAGAATATTATAGCCTAAAGTAGCGGTTTGAGACTGCAATAAAAACCATTAAATCTCAGCAAGTGCACACTTCAACGCACGTTACACATTTAAATTTTGCCATAAAAAAGGATATAAAGTGAAACTTGTCTGAAAATGTTTACATTTAGCTAACTAATTTGCTCTTCTTTTGTTCATTTTAGAAATAGGAATGATGAGGTGATGAAGAGTTTCTGGAAGTTAAGGTTTCTCCTGCTAGCAGCTTTGGCATGTCACGTGCCAAGCCTAGCAGGAGGCTTTTCCTCGACCTCGCAATCCTCCAAGGGGCCAAGTTTACTACTGCCACAACAACAGCGCTATCATCATTTTCTGACAGGTGGTGGACGTAATGTGGCCGCAGTGGATTTCACCGGTGATAAAGAGAACAGTCAATTTGGACATCACGTCGGAAGCCACCACGCTGAACTTAGAAAGATCTCCAGTTTAGCTGCTCAACCACAAGAACAAGGTCAGACGCACTTGCACAACACACATCATCGTGATAAGCCCCATGATGAAGAGTCATTCCTTGCAATGATGATGATGGGAGATGATCCCAACGCCAATACAGTCAGTCATCATGACTCACCTCAGCAAGACTCCACCGGAAGCGAGTTCCGTTTCACGCAGCCCCACTACAATGCCACCGTTCCGGAGAACTCATTCGCCGGCACGG
>JAQIXX010002799.1:0-22460 GCA_034700605.1 Willowsia nigromaculata | reverse complement strand
GCATGATTTTTTTAGTGGGGCACCACCATTCCAGGTGGGGCACTGCCCCACCTGCCCAATACGTTGTTACGCTACTGTTTTCGATAACGATAAGTTATATTACATTTCATACTTTATACGAGTTGATTCCGTAAGATAATTGATTTGATATTATTTCTGAGATTATCTACCTGCCACTCAACTCAAATTGTAAAGCATTTTCAGCATTTATGATTTTTCGATTTTTTTAGCCAGCAGATTACAAATCTCCATAACTGGCTAGTTTTGTCACAGCTCACATTTAATATTCAACTACAATACATGTTTAGAAATGATTTTAAAGTATATATAAAACTATGCATTATGTATATTTGTAATACATAACTAACACTAAATGGTAAGAATAATTTATCTAATACAATGATCTCTTAAGCTTAGTTATAAAAATTATCAAAGTAATGAAAAAGGAAGGAAGGAAGTACACAGTTGTTGAGTAAGACTGGCTAAAGCTAAACAATGGAGTGCACGAGTACAGAAGCTTATAAAAAAGGTTGCGTAACACCATAATTAATTGTTTTTCATTGCTACAGCTAGCTTTTACAACTCAACCACTTCCATTTCAGCGTCTTCTGATTCCGCAGTAGACAGAGTTATAGGAATAGTGGCTGCCTCTGCTGTCAGTCCAACTCTTCCAGCAAATGACTGTGACCGTGCCACCTTCATGTACTCGTCTAATTCTTTGTCCAAATCAGTTTTTTGCTTTGATTTAGTTCTGGACATATACTACAATTATAAGAATTCAATATCCATAAATATTTAGTCATATTACATATTATTGTACAGTATATTTAGACGCTGAAGTCGTTTAACTTCTTACCTGTTCCAACTCATCATCCAGGGCTTCCTTACTTTTCGGAGTTCCAAAGAAGTTTAGTTTCGCAGGACCTTTTCCAGTCCGTTTCAGCGGAGAGCGTGGAATTCTAAGATATCAACAAATATTATGAATAAATTGTACATAATAACAACAAACATAACTTGAGCTATATCATAAGTTTGTCATACTTTGTGACGTTTTCCAGTCCTAAAAGTTCAGCAGACTTGGCGGATCGAAGATTTATAAACTTCCCATTATTACCAAACACCACTCCTCCACCTCCGCGCCTTCTCAAAGTAGGTCTACCAATGCGATCCAATATCTGTGACTTTGGAGTCATCTTGAAATTGCCAACTACAAACGATAACAAGCAAATCATATTAACATAATCAATCATAGGGATGGTTGATCATAATAAAATATTGCTGGTACAAATCCATGAAATAATCTTTTTTATACTTCTTTTGCCACCTCTGTTGGTACCAAGCCGTTTCAACTCTGACTGCATTACACGTAGTTGAGAACGAAGGCGAAGAATTTCTGCATCTTTGGACGCCCGCAATACAGCCAATTTCTGAAATAAATTGTTTTAAATGTTTCAATTCCAAGCAACCATTACAGACTAAACGCGCTTCAAATAGTTCTTCTGAGTTTCAAACAGACAACTTACGTTAACTCCTGCTCCCAAACCAAATCCGGCAGTAGATTGTCCTCTGCGACGCATTGGCCCTCTGTTAATGGCGGGAGCTGATACATCATCATCAAAACCTGACACAACCCGTTTTACATCAAAATTAGGGCGTAATGGGTTATGGCTTGGAACGCTCTTGAACCTAAAATACATTAAATAAACCCAAAATGAATTTACCGTCGACTCATGAATTAATTTACTACAATACTTTTGTGCCTTGGCAAAATTCAAAATGGCAACAGTCTTGCCTAATAATGACATTACTTTTTAATTTAAACGATGAAGAACATGATGTTTAGCTCGTAAAAATCAGACATAAAGAAAGACCTGAAGATTGAAACTTTAAATTCAAAGTTATGACTTACCTTTCGGATAGTGGCACTCCAGTTGAGTGTACAGAGTGCTCGACCACAGTATTTGCACTACTGCTGGACATGGCGAACATCTCGACCAGAAATCCAAAAAGCGTTGTTGTCGAAAATAACTTGATGTTTGAAAGAAAGAATACAATCAAATTCTGGCGTGTCAGCACTAGAATTATTCAACGAGGACAGGTCCAAGCACAAGAACTACTTTGTCCAGAACCACAGGTGATAGCCAACTGTAAATGGAAAATGGACCGCAACTTGCAACTCTCCCACAACTGCCTAGTTAAAGAGCAAGTTCAGATTTCCGATTAGTTGAGATCGACAAATTGGACATCTGTCATATGTCATGCGCTTTACAAGTAAATAATAACTAGCCTAATGATGTGATGTAAATACGATTTGATTATAAATTCAAAACATTCGTCAGATGTTAAATTATGGTGTATGTACAGAACTGATGAGCTTGGACATAAATGCGGCAATCAAGCAAAGCACTGCTTAGGTTTTCTCGGTGGTGATATTTCGTAATGAAATCTGGACAAAAACCCTAATAAACCTTTTTATCCCGAAATTGAAATGTATTTTTAGTAAGTCTTGTCATTCTATGCGTATGTTCTAGCACTAAACAAACTCCCTGTCTGTCTGTTTACTTGTTGAAGTTGAGCTCGTAAACTGTTTACTATGAAATCGATTCGCCGTGAACTATAAAGAAAGATGACAAAAATTACTTAAAGTGAAACTTGTTGCTGCTGACTGACAGCAGTTTGTGTTTGTGGTCGTCGGAACTGAATATCAGTTAGGTTTCCAATGAAAGCATGTTGTTGCATAGATTCATATTCATACAAACACAACAAAACATTATTCATTCGTGTTCAGCGTGTCCATTCATGCAACGATGCAAGATGCAACATCTCTCCAAAATCCAAGCCAATCGAACCTCCAACAACCCAGCAGGCAGCTCAAGCTCAAGTTCGTTTCATAATGCCTGGCATGCCTGCCATGCGTAACTCATACTCATATCACATTCATTTCATCCTATCCGCATCAGCAGCAGCTAAAGTTCCATCGCCTCAATCATCATGATCTCATCTTCCTCACAAAATAGGAATTTACAAAAATATTTTTTTTCAATTCACAACATTTTTAAATGTGCCAGCCAGTGCATTGCCGCCTATGAAAGCCGATTTCAATGAAATGACAAGTAGAAATGACATGACAAGTAGTATATTCAACCTGAAAAAACCTCTTCAGTGCCTTCCCTTCCTGCGTTCGTTGTGCGATTACTTCAGCGCATCGCGCAGGTCCAAAAAATGTTTCTGGGAAGCTTGTGCAAATTCAAGCATAATTGTCCAGCTCAATTTTGAAAATTAGCACTTGCTGATGCGTCCTTTTGATATAGCATTTTAGAAGTACCCCAAGAAGACCTTAGCCTGTATCAATTATTTAAAAAATAATTTGGCCGGCCGTAGTAATAACTTTATTTAAATCAAATGAACATGTTTTATTAATAATGCAATGGCGACTTTCTAGTTGATTCTGCTACTGCACATCCATACATCATATATTATGGCAACTCACCAATTTGATTTATTATCATATCTTCTGCTATAAATACAACTGTCTCTTCGTCAAGTTTTCTCACAATTGCATTCTTGCATAAAGAAGTTTATTTTGCATTAGACGACTTTCGTTAAGTGATCTTCCCTCCTACTTACTCTTCCTTCCTATGCACCATCAAAAAATAGGGAATCGGGAAGCCATGCATGCATTCCATTCAAACTAGTCCTGTCATATCAATCGAGAAATTTGACTACCTAAACCCTAGATTCTAGGGTTTAGGTAGTCAAATATCTAGGGCCTAGATTCATATTCATGCTATCGATTGTTCTCGCAGGAACTCCAAGCTACCACTTATGAGTTACGAATCGAAAGGTAGTTTCAAATTTGCATTTTCTTGTCGCAGAGACAAAATCATGAAAAAAGCGATTTGATTAACGCTTATGCTTTGCTCTGTGTATCTCTTTTGAATTCAACGAGTCAAGCCAAGTCAATATTTACATATCAACGAAAAATTTCTACGAAAAAGACGGGTCAGGTCATACAGTCAGCACAGGAGGATGGGATGGATGGATGCAAGAAAACGTACAAAAGAAACGCACAAGTTCAAGTTGAATCACTCTAGTAGTGCGTAATATGCGTATTCTACGTCTTTACTTTCTGCTAACGATAAAATTGGATATGACGAAGACAGAACGCAGACAAACAACAAGAAAGGGATTTTTTCATTCATACGCAATAATGCAAATCCAACAATGCAAGAGCAACTTGAAGCAGAAGCCAAGTAGTCAAACAAAACGAACAATGAATGCCAAACCGTTTTCGGGTTTTTCATACATCACGTCACGTCCATCTGCATCTCTCCATTTTTATTTTGTCTTCACTAAATTAGATTAGAGCTAAGGTTACCCCACAATTTTACAAGAATCATAATATTTCATATTTAATCATCAATTAAAATTCTTACCTTCACATCATCAATCATCTTTATGCCCCTGCCCAATCCTTCATTCTACTTACTATTCTTACTTCTTACCATTCTATTCTACAGAAAGTACACCACACACACGTAAAAGTTGAATGGCCCTTTTTGTAGGAGAGTACGATACACTCCCACTGCACATGAGTTGCTGTTCTGCAGACGCGCTAGAATATGAATTGAGTCAACGGAAAAAAAATTGTAGAAGATAGAGAGAAGAACGTACAAAACTTGCACAAGAAGTACAGCTAGAGAGAGAGAGATCATCAATAAGACGAGTATCTATGTGCTACGGTGGTGCTGCTGGTGTCATATTTTTTTTGGAGACTCCATTGCAAATTATACACTCGCATCTGTTGTGTTTTTTAACTTCAACTACAATCTATCAAAGGAAGAAACCATTATACGTTTAGCTACTGGATCAGATGGAAATTATCTGACTAAAAAAGAAAGGAAGTTAGTTGAATCACAGAAACTGTTCACCAGAGACTGAAGTTAAAGTGAGTAAAAAGCAGCTGGTGGAGAGCTTATCAATATTCTCTTTTCTACAATTAATTTGGGAAAACAATTGAGATTTGTTTTTAAAAAATTGGAAGATAAAATATGATAATTAGACGATCATCATTGTTGTGTTTTTAGTAATCGCGGAAATTCACTGTAAAGCGAAAAGTTTACGGATCATCCCACCCTCCCTGGAGTGCTGTTGTGCTAAACCATCGGTGAAATAAGTTGTTTGGTAAGTTTGCAATAATGTAATATGTAGCGAAACAATAATCACTAATAATTGAGATACATAATTTGTAATAATTTTGGACTTATCAACATTAAAGTATTACGTCATACTAAAGTTTGTAGAGACAACAGAGTGAGTTTTACGTGTTCATTAATTGAAATAGGAAATAATTAATTCCGTTATTATTCTCTTCCATTCCTCTAGATACAACAATCATTTTCAACGAACAACGAACAAATTTTTGACCGTAACCAGCCACAATGGCGTGTGCCACGTTAAAGCGCAGCTTAGACCTAGATCCTTTACACTCGCCTACATCAAGACCATCAAAGAGGAGGCGGTATGCTGGAATGGGATCCCCATCTTCATCTGCTGTGACCCCAGCTCGAGAGGAAGTTTCGTCTCCCTTCGCGGCCGTCACACCCAGCCTCACAACGGAGCAAATTTCCACACACATAAGAGAAGAGATGAAACGACTGAATCGTCGTCGTCAGTTATATAACACTGACGAGAAGGAGACAGCTGTAATGAGTGGTGGGGGCAGTGGACCTCCAAGTCCAGGAAATAACGGGGGTACCACAGACTTCAACTTGGAATCGCTAGGATCACCGAGCTCCGCCGCTTATCAGAATACGAAAGACAAGGATAAGCCTCTCTTCACTTTCCGACAAGTTGGACTGATTTGCGAGCGGATGATGAAGGAACGTGAAGACTGTTTGCGGGAAATGTATGATCAAGTTCTGAGCACCAAGCTGGCAGAACAGTACGACATGTTCGTTAAATTCACATATGATCAAATTCAAAAGAGATACGAAGCCGCAGCGCCATCTTATTTATCATAAAAATATATAATGTCCAAACGATTTTGTTTGTTAGATTTTGTTACGTATTGTTAACACAAGTGTTTTTGAAAAAAGAATGAATATGAATTAATCGCATTTAAGTATAGCGAATTGCTCTTCTCACAATATCAAATTGCAAGTAGTACTACTACTCTACAATACATTCGCCCAGGTTGAAATAAAATTCTACTAAAAAGGAGTATATGTGTATGTATAAGTATTAGAAATTTCATTTGTTATGAGCATTTCTACTCGAAAACTCAACACAATTAGTTCTTGTTTGGAAAATTTTGAAATACGGTGTAAATTTAGTAATTATTTATTACTATCTTCTAAACATAATTAATGCATGTGTTAAGTTGATTCAGTTAGTCTCTTGACCTTATATATTTCTATCTTTTATGAGTAATATGTCGTTGTCGTTCGTAAATAATGCCTTATAAATTTCTGTTATAATTATTATGTAACGTATATTTGCTCATATTTTGCATGTACTCCATTTTTAGGTTTATTAAGTACGCTTGCAGTGGCGCACTTTGATTAATTACTGTACATACTGTGAATTCGAATCGCTTATTTAAATTACATTGTGCGTTCATGCAGTGTGTCGCCTCCTCATTATTTAACAATACGTAATAATAATATAATTATTTGAACACTAGTAAGGCGGATTGTATGCTTTGTTGTAAGGTCCAATTTTTGTGTTTGTAATGTCTACAAAGATTCACTGTTTTGTAGGCACAGAAAAGTGTAGGGGTAGATTGGTTTTTTGAGTTTTATTACATTTGGAAACAATTCAAATATGTAAGTATCTGTCTGTAGTCCAAAAGTCAATCTCTGAAAGTGTAAAGAATCCGCAAGATATAATACCTGAAGAAAGGTAGTGCATCGATGATCGACTGTCTAAACTGCACAGTTTTAATTATATTTAATTCAGAATAAGATAACTAGTAATGAGGAAGTGATTGTTAAACAGTTAAATTAATTATTTCGGGAGATATGAGATGTGCGCCGAGGCGGAAGTTGGTTAACATTTTAGTTTTGTAAGTTGCAATTCTCATTTTCTTTATATACTTTATCTAAATAGCTAAAGACCATTGTGTAGTAATTGCGGCACGACGCAACTTTCATACCCTAAGAAAAAGAAGCAATGCTGTTTATTGCATTGGATAATATTATGTAAGTATGTTTACGTACACATACTTAACTAATGACAGAGTGAATTACTAAAAATATATCTGCCTTTTGCCTTGATAGTTATACACAATTCATGTAAGTTGATAAGAATAAAAATTGTATAAACGTAAATGTAGATGTATTGAAAAATTGCTCCGTAATACGCAGCTTGATTTATTTCAAATGCAATTATTGTATCCATATATTCAACCCGTAAAACATGTACCATTTCCAAAGTTTTTTTTTTAATGTAAAGCTTTTCTCTAGTATATAGAATATGCCTATTGTGCATTTTTTTGCTAATGTATGAAAATTAAATATTATTTTCAATCTTTTCGATTTACTCAATTTTAAATGTGTTTGCCCTAAGAATTTGGAGAGTTTGTAGTTATTTATCTTTTTTTTGCATAATATGAAAGGTGTAAAGATATGAATTACATCGTAGAAATAGTGATAGTAATTATTGTACCATTGTTTCTTCCAGTTCCAGTGTATTACAGACCTTTGTGATTTGGTCTGATGAGTGTCGTTCAATAAAGCATAATGCATCCGAAATAAAACACAATGTGTATTTACTCTGAAAAAGTTTTGTTTTTGAATTGATTTATTTATTGTAATGTATGAAATAATATGCATGCCCATTATTACACTCATAAATAGGTAAAAAAAAGTGTATGATTTCAAGTTTCGACGCACTACCTAAAGTTACGGTCTCACGTACGATAAAACTACATTAAAAGAGAAAGTTAGGTTCTGTAAAGAATGTTTGTGAGTTAAGAGTATTTCAAGTAATCTTTTGATCAAAACTTAAATAAAGTTCACTTCACACTTGGTTCTACCCGCCCACCGCTGCTTAATGTATAAAAATCACAGATCACAGGTTACAATTTCACGAATTTCAATTAGTAAAATATTTCGCTTTTACATACATTAGTTTTCAGTACTCTGCTGATAAACTAGTCATCATGCTCTTATTAACGTCTAATTATTAGCTGCCTACCTATGTAATAATAATCCTCTAATCTACAAAAAGTTGTTCGTTTCATTGTCCCTTGCAGAATTCCATACATTTTTCTTCACTGACAAAGTTATTTCCGTTGCTGTTGCATCCACCAAAATGAAACATGATGCACTTTTTGCTTTCTGCATCATACCTAAAACGTGTAAGCATTGCTCTGCAGCTTCCACGTACCTCTGGAAGTCCACAAACGTCTTCAGGTTTATCTGAAATGTATAGCAAACGCAATTAACAAAATGACTAAACGCCAGCATGTAGAAACATATATTATTTTAAAGACCATTTCTTACGTTTCTTCATTTTTTCGTCGTCATCTTCAGATGGCGTACCAGAGACGCTTCCGACTGGGAGCTTACTTTCATCTTCGTTATCCTCTGGATGGTGGGCACAGGCACATTTCTTACATCCTGTCTTTTCATCATTTATCACTGCACATTTCAGTGGACCACATCCATCAAATTTAGGACAAGTTCCGTTGTTGCCATCCTCTTCACTTCCTGCTTCAATCACAACAGTGTCATCTTCATCATTGTTGGCACTCTGGTCAGCTTCATTTCCATTGCTTTTACCACATCGATTGTCACACTCATCTTTCTCAGAAAATCTGTTCCCATTTCCACCACATCCTGAATATTGAAATTGGTCGCACGTTTTGGTAGCAACATTAAAAAACCACATATCAATGATAGCCCTGAAAAAAGTGAAAAAACAGTTATTAGTTAAAAGCAACAATACCGACTGATAAAATTCATTATTGACCAATAAAGTAGTTTACTCACCTGCATGGTCCCTTTTCTTTGCTCAAAAAGCAATCACTTGGATTGAACGGCTCTTGGGGAAGGGGTGAAAATGTTCCATTGCCAGCCTCAACTATAAAGCAAAGAACAATTTAGAATACATTTTGTTTCATTTGAGAATTTTCCAGCAATGAAGACCCATGTTTATTACAGATCACAGTTCATAAATCTTAAGTCACCCCATCTAATACTGTTCGTGAAGCATTACATAATATAACCTAGTCGAAAAAAATTAATCCTCATGATTGATCTGATCCAATGGTAAGCATAATATATTTTTTCGATGCCGACAATGTTGCATCTTAATGATGATCGTCAACGATTGGTGGAAGTGGGCATCAAATGACTCGCGTTCTTTGATACGTTGCAATGATACATTTACAACACCAACAGTGGGCGAGACAAATTCACCGTGTGACAAGAGGGGTATGCGGAGGAGAATATTATGTTAGAATGGGGCATGAGACAAGTGAAATTTCCCGTTTCATGAAGTAGTTTTCAGTGAAATGTCATGCTATTATTTCGTCTTCGCGTGAAGTAAAAATAGCAACACCAGAAGTTCTTAAAACCGTCTGTTACCTTGCTTTAATGGAACAAAGACGGAAAAATACCTAGAGCAGGAAGCACAGTAGCAGCAAAACAATAGAGTGAGTCGAGAAACTTGAAATAAATGCAAAACGTTTTCTCATCATGGTAGTATGGCAGTTTGTTGCGGATTACGATTATATACATAGCCTTACTGTTGTAAAAACAACAGCTACTACATAAACCAAAAAAAAGAAGTGGAGAAGATGTAGTCATATATTTAGATATGGGAAATGGAAAAGGGAAAGCCAGTGAAAGGGAAAGAGAGAGAAAAAGAAATTTAAACAGCCGACGACATCTCCTTTAAAAACATGTTGACTAGCATATATATTTTAGCTAACGCTGCTGGCTTGGGCAAGAAGGGATACTATAGCAAGATGTGAGGAACAATAATTTCTTAATGTAAACACCAGAAAGTAAGGAAAAGGAGAGCTGAAAGTAAAGCATCATAATAAAGGTAAATGGAAATAATACCATGAAAAGAATATTATGCTAGACCATTTATTTTCTCTTACTTTCTCCTTGCCAGTTCTTCATCTTGGAAGTAAGGTAAGTCAAGCAAAGAAAACTACAAGTTTGTGTATATTTATACCACACAGCTATGAGCAGGTACGGGTTTTCATAATAAAACGATGTCATTGTTCTAGAGACGAAAGAAATTGCTACTCTCTCTTTAAAGAAGGAAGAAGTGGTTGAGCCTGCATGTACATCAGTGCATCTGTGTAGTAGTGTGCAGTCGACGACTACGACGTGCACGGGCTATTTCACTTTGTCGTTATTTTGATTTTGATTGTGGATATTTGGATATTATTTTGATTATATACACTCTCTCACATTCTCCGTTTCTCCCTTTCTCCTCTGGTCACAGCTGAACTCAATGCCCTTTTTCCTAGCTATTAAGTTCAAGCATGAATTTCCGTTCTTGTAGTAGTGCTAAAACATCGCCACCGCATCGACGTTGCTTAGTGGAGCAATCACTTCACTTTCCCGTTCTCCTGAAAAGTTCGTTCGTGTATAAAAGGTACTGGGGAAAAGCTTTTCAAGAGAATTTTGTAAGTGAGATGTAATAATGATGCTCACTGACGGCGATGATGTGTAGGGCGTAAGCTTGAGATACATATAATGAAGTCTAAGTATGCATATTATTTTCTTTGTCGCTGTCGTCTATACAGATTGTGAAAACTTGTTAAATTGTACTTAGTATGCATTTATAAATAAAATTCTGTAGACTTTAATAGAAACCTGAATTCTCGACATAAATATAAGTGAGCAAAATAAAAACTTTCACTTGACGCTGTTGTAAATATCAAGCTGGAATACAATGAACCGTGATAATTTCAAAATGTATAATTAAGATTAAGAAGAGAGATTTTTCATTGATTTCACTTTTCATCACTTTACAGTCATTAACGAAATGGAATGAGATTGATTTTTATATAAAAATTTTCTACCAATGCTATTGTGTACTTTTGGAAAAGCAAATTAGTTTACCCTTGACTCGATATTTGTTGTTGCCTTTTCAAAATTTATCTCTTCTGGTGTTACTTTCACAAGCTTCATAATACACCTAGCTTGATGTCCTTTAAAACATGAAATGATTTAGTGTGGTAGTTTTGCTAGTTTAGAGGTCTCTCAATTCAGACAGGTAATAGGAGCGACAATGTTCATAATTAAAATAATGAAACTACAAAAATACATAACAACTTCAACTTTCGTTCGCAAGTCATGCTCGTGTTACTCTCATACATACATACTTAAACACTACGAGTCGTTCAAAATGAAGTATCACTCTGTTAATTAAGATGTTGTCTGAAATAAAGCGGCAGTGTTTTTTGCTGAAAACTAATTTTAAACTAATTTTGTAATGACGTTATGTTACGTTACTTATATGAGGGATTTTTTATCAAATTTTTATTTGTCTCTCGTAATCTATTCATGATGAAAATAGTGTAGCCACATTGAAATGTAGTACAAGGCACTAAATGGCCAAAGCCATAAACAAACCCAAGAAAGCAAAGGGTACAGTCGACAGTCAGCCATGATAATTGCTCTCGTATATAGCGTGTATCACATGCAATACAAGTTTTCGACAAGCAAAATGTATTTCCAGACAACTGCATAATGTGATGTGATGGATATTACTATAATAAGTATAAGAAAGCAGGATTGCTCGTTTAACGGTGGTTTCAAAAGCAAATACGTTAACAAGAAAAGCCGTTTGAAAAAGTGGAAGCGACCAAAAGGAAAAGAGGAAAAAGAAAATTGAGAAAAGAAAGTTATGGGGAGAAAGAGTGTAGCAAGTAGTTGTAAGTAACGAAAATGTGAAGAATATTACACTCTTTTAACATATGTAATGTTTCCTGTCCCACCACACCATCAGATTATTATTCAAAGAACTTAAGAACTGCATTATAATATAAAGATGTTATATATTACTATTATTATTGCGGACGTATCACCAGAATCACCACACTTATTCCTTTCTTGTAAATTCAACGAAACCTATTATTCCGCGTGGTGGTGGCTCTGAAATAAGCGTTGAAAATTCCTCTCGTTTCGCTTCCTTTCTTCTATATTTAGTTACAACTTGTATATGTATGTATAGATAAAAGCTGCGGGAGAAGGAAGAAGCAAGCAGTTGAAAACGGAAGAAAGATGAAGACAGTAGAGCAAAGGGGAATCAACATGCATAATATACAAGAGAAAGTAGCGCGCAAACTTGCATATCATAATGTTATGTGTGTACACATTATTATACAGCTTTTCAGTATTACTCACACATTTAAATGCATACAATCTACAATATTCAGATTCTGAAATTACTCACAGACGCAACCAAACATTACAACTTATTCTTCTTGCTTGAATGACTAAATCCGTAACAACAAGGGAATTTATTTACACAAGCAAAACTGATGATGATGGCGATGGTGGTGATGGCATGGTCTATGAAAAACACTTTCAGAGAAAGAGAAATGAGGCAGCAGCAAACATAATTCCATTCTCTATACATATTAGGTATATGTATAGTAATCCGACCAGCACGACTAACACTGCTTGTTATTGTGTATGTGTAGGATCTGTTTAAAAGGAGTGAAAAGGGAGCCTATTTCCTCTTCTTCTTCTTTTTTATCTTAGCAAGCCTTTTTACCATTTATATGGATAATCTACACAAAACAATGCTGGAATGATTAAATAGAATAATGCAAAGACTATAACTAAAAATCTACAAAAGGCCATACATATACACTGCGTTTGATACAATTGTTATGTTTTATGTTTGATGTAAGTATCTCGAGTTCTTGTGCACCAGTACCATTATTTTCTGCAATTTTCTACCCTTCTAGAGTTAAAAAAAATGCAATACATGTGTTTCAAAAATTGTGCTAAAAAGTCGGACGAACATCAAAGGATTTAAGGAAACTGTTAGGATGATGGAACGGTTATGATGATGATGACAGGAGTATGTGGCTTGGTTTATCCTACTACTCTGAAAGATTTTGTGTGTGTCTATAGAACCAGTGTAGGTGGTGGTTTATATTATTATGCTTTTCTGCAAAATGATTTTTCTAATAGTAGTTGTGCAAGCATGAAAGGTTATGGAAGCTTTGCCACTATTGTCTGTGTAGAAGAATCTGTCTTTATGTGTGGTGGTTGGCAGACTTTGAGGAACATGATGACAACTTTAAACCAGGATGATGCCAACATTGCCAACTCGTATTTTACTGCAGATATCACTTTTTTGGACAAGTCTTGTGCCCAATCTTTTGTGGAAACTACTTTTCCACTAGCACAAAATATTAAACATTACTTAAACATGCGTTTGATCAGAGTGTTGAGCGATGGGGGCAACAGTAGATATTTCAAAATTAGCAATATTTATAACTAATTATTTTATATATTGACTGATTTCCTTGATTTCCATTGGCTAGGATATTTTAAAAATATACAAGCGTGCATCATAGAGATATGAGTTATGTAGATAACTTACTTATGACAGCATCATCATCCTCGGTGTCATCTCCGCTGGAAGAAGGTGGAATCAAAATTTTCACCGTGCTGGTTGGTGCTGTGGTAGTGGTGGAAGAGGATGTTTCTTCTGGTACTGCCACTGGAATTCCATACGAGGGGCTCACTAGGAAGCCAAAAGTAAAGAGTAGTTGCAGTGCCACCAACCCAGCACAAAAGGATGCTGCTGCGGGTCGCCTTATTGAAAAGATGAAATATATCCCTGACATTTTGTCACAAGCAAGAAATGCTTATATTATTATGTTCCTCGTGGCGTTGCTCACTCCTGTTTCGAAATTCATAACGAAAACAAAATAACATTTTATATGTAATGAAACTGTTATTTATGTATGTGTCAACATTGTCTCTCTTCTCCATTGTTATCATCAACTTCTGTTTGTATCATCAACCGAGCATTGCGTTCTGCCTAAAATGAGAACAGATGCTGACTATTCGGTACACATATTTTCACGCAGTAGACAATGAAGTTTTTCGTACAAAATAAAACCTATTCTCATTTTCATATTTTGTATTAGTACTTGAATAATACTGCAGACTTTGTTTGTGGACTACCAAATAGGTAGGTGAATGAACATTATGAAGCTCAAATATCTTAGATCTCGTGTGCTTCCTTATTTCTCGGATGAATATTTTGAGCAAGCTTTCTTTCATATTAATGCATTGTCACTGGAAATGATATGTAGTTCTAATCTAAATTTTTATTTTCTTCCTCTGAATTCAAATGCAAGTACAACGCATATGACCATTACTTACGCACAAAAATGAAAAGTAAAAACGATAATAGAAAGATATTTCTTAACTTAATAAGACTTTTAATGGTTGTGTACCTGCAAGGCTTCACAGCATGACTCCAATGGTATATACTGTACAATCCATCATTTAATGCTGACACTATATACAATTGGTTGGAGAGCAGTACAACAATGTGCTTTAAATTAATATTAAGAACAATAGATAAAAAAACGTTACACCGGAGGATGCTTGCGTCTATAAGATATATCTATATAATATAAACCTAATCATATAATAGAAGATACAGAAGCCAGAAACAAAATCAAGAAACGGCCCATTGTCTTTTTCATAATGCGAAAACACTAAGGTTTATAGTTTTACAAAGAAATGCGAAAATCCTATGTAGCTCGTATTCATGCGATTAAATATTATCATCATCATGCCGCTCTCAGAGTTTTCCACTTCCTGCCAGGCAATGCTGTTACAGTTTTCAGTACACAGTTGTGTTTCAGTTACTGTTGCTGCTGGAAGTGCTGGATCTGAAGAACTCTGATACTGATTCACTCACTATATGTGCTTCCGTATATAAACCCGGAGAAGCAGCAGAAAGGAACTGGAGAGTTCTCAGTATAGGATACATCTACTCTGAGAGAAATTTAATTAGATTAAATTAATTTTCTTCTCTTTTTGTTTTCTCGCCATGTTATGCACATTTATAAACCATATCATGATGATACTGATGATATTTATTAAAAAGTGCAATAATGGCTATAACCAGACAGAGATGAAGCGACGTACTTTGTTTGTATGTTCCCAACAATATGCCTGTATATGTGGTGGTCTTTAAATTAGGTATAAATCGCTAATACTAATCAGTGCAATAAGTATAAAGGCATGATCAACTTTTCTGTAGCATCAGCAGCCAGTATGAAATCTCAAACTCAAATTCCAAGCTCAGCATAAACTTATATTCGGCAAAAGCTAAACAGTTTCTGATATCTGATCGTTGCATTCTCTGCAGCAGCAGTAAGCAACAAAGGATAGAAAATCCGGCTGGCCAAGCAAAATGATGCTGAAGTAAGGTGAAAATTTGTATTTGTTTATGTAGGTACCAAGTTTAACTTCTTCCAGGGTATTTTATTATCAGTGTATTAGACTTATGAGAACATCCTCCCAAAAATATTGAATCTAAATAATATGTTCAGCACACAACACTCATTCTCGTATAGTGTTTTACTAAACATTGCAGAATGAAATTTAGTAAGAAATTTCGAAGGTAGTGCACGCTTAACGTTTAAAACATTCACTTTTGGGAGGAACTTTTGGAAAGAATTTATTCTGGACAGAACTCTGGACAAGACTAGAATAGTTTATAGTTTGACAACCTTAGAATATTTTAAGTTTTCTAGCTTTTACATAGTAAGCTTTTACACTAATAGTTAAACAGCAACCATTTTTCATCAATATTATTATATTCATCTATGGAAAATTTCAGTTGATTGTAAACGCGTTGCAATTGCAAATTACATCACATTTTACCATTGGGCTGATGATAATTACTATGAAAGAGCCTTGTGCAGCATATCATTCAACACATCCCTTCGTTTTTTAACAATGTGCTTAAGTAACCTGTAAAGCCTATACCAGCAGCACAAAACATGGCTAAAAAATCTATACACACAAATTTTCAAGGTGTGATATAATTTTGATTAGATGTGCTGTGCTAAACATCAAACGCAAACCACAAGAGCAAGTCAGTGTTACAGAAAACAGTCTAGTTAGTTGGGTGCCCTTTCTATTTTTATGCAATAGGACTGAAATTGGTTTGACGAGCTACGTAATTCGATAAATGTTGAAATATTGCACGAGTGTAAAAGTTTTGAAAAATATGATTTGTATTCATATTTTTGAACTTACACATAAACATCATGCTTATAATTCTTAACATGCTATTAACCAAATATAATGTTATTCAAAATCAATCAAGGTTGATCATACTAAGGAAAACTGGTCAGTTTCATTGTCTAAATACTTGAACTTGTCATATGGTTAAAAAGTGTTCTCTTTACTTTTTTATCTATGCAAATTTCCAGACTATAAACTCACAATATTCGACTCAAGCTTGACTCTAATACATGCTCCAAAACAGAAGGCACAAAATCAGAAACTGAAGAAATTTAGCCTTATAGCCAACAAAAGTTTATATGCTACACAATACTCACCACGAACACGTTTACGTGTGGAGAATCCGATCCAAGCGCAGCAATATGGTTCGTTGCGTAACTTTTATAACTGTCTTTGACAAAAACCACGCACACCGTGCTCAATGTAACAGTCAACAATCGTTCACTTGTCCACTCCACTCGTGATCACTTATTCAACTGTGAACTGAAAATAAAAGTGAGTAGTTGCTAGCAGACTAATCGAAATAACAATGACCGACCCAGTTTTCATTTTGCACCTTTATATAAAAGTTAAGTTACGTGCAAATGTTAACGCGTGTCCCTGTACGTTAGTTAATGCTGCAACGATGACGAGGATGGTTGTTGTTTAGCATGATTGCATTTATTATGGAAATATATTATACTCGTATACACGCCGGAATACTCTATGTTTACATGTTATGTGGCATCCACATTAAAGAACTGTGCTGTGTCTAATATTGGGTATTCCCATGAATGAAAATTCACGTTTAAATTGAATCTAATAAATACGTCTACCACTTAATTAACTCTATATTATCGGTATGGCTTACTTATTTGCTTGTATAAAGATAGTTAGTAGATACAATTTGCGATTTGATTTGAAACAAATCAACTGATCTATTGACTTGAGCCAAAACTGGTAACGAGTTAAGGTAAACATTTCTGGATATTTTGGCTACAACGAATTACATGTAATGTAGCAAATGAAGGATTAAACCAGGCATTACTTTTGGATATCGTTGTATTCTTAAGGGGCTCAAATCAAAGATTGAGCCCTTAAAATAACAATGTCCGAAATATTGCATATGAATCAACAGTATTAATAATTTCCCAAGATGCGAATAAAAAGACGCATTATTTCAAGTTGCCGAACCATTTATGACGCATGGGGCATAGTACGGGAAAGACCTTCAAAAGACTGAACGTAGCATTGACCAGAAGTGGAAGCACACCACGCAGTCAAGTTTACTAAACATGAAAAATATGCATGTTACGACGAGTGTTGAGTCTTCATTAATCACTAAATAAATAAATATATTCATATCTTTTCGCTTGCCATTTTTACTACTATGCTGTATATCCTAGAATACAGGGGTTTTCTGCTGTTAATTGTGATTCACTACGTCACAGAACTATCTCGTGGTGTACTGTTTTTTCCGTTTGCTTTATTACTTCCCGTGAATACTCACAACGGCTTTGTTTGTGGTGATGCGCCAAATAGATTTCGGGGTACGACAATTAGCGATCTCGTCAATCTCAAGTACAGGTGAAAGAGATTTTCAAGCTTACTCGGAAGTCAGTACGCAAATAAAAAATGGGAAATTCTAGGTTCTATAATACAAACAACTATTAATTGAAAGAAACCACAAATATTTTCCACAAGCTAGTATACCTTGCATTATGAACGAATCTATGTGCGCATTATATTATATTTATTTTATTTTTAAACGTTTTTACTGAAATTTGAATCTGAATACTTCATGCACATTTTCGGCTACTATTCCAGGTAAACGTTATGTCAGAGAATAAACGGAAATGAAAGAAAATTGACATTGAAATTGTTACTACAAATAGTTAGCTTATCATGCTGGCATTAACCATTAGGTAACAAAGGAAACATTATTGTATTTGTTGATGCACAACACAACTTTATTAGCCACTTCAATGTTTGCATGGAATGTTTTACCTTCACCTTACTCATGTTTTGTTGGAGGTTTCAGCTAGTGGGGATTGCCGAGAATCATTATTCTTTCGTTTTAAACAAAAAAAATCAAACAGATGCCGTGCAAAATTTTAATAAAGTAGTTATAGGTAGTTAATGCTACATGATGTCACTCTTCATGTCAGCAAAGTTCCCCCTCTGACAGAGATTCCCTTGAAAGATAGTTAGGAAATCATTGTTAAAAAATCGCATGATATGCTAATAATAATTTTGCATGAATAGATTGTAGATGGTAGTTATATATGCTGTGTCAATGTCACTCAGGCTTCGCTGTGTTTGTCAAGGGCTGGTCATACTGCATCGCACGTTAATCACCGAATGCAAAGATTTAGATTCAACGAGGATACCAAAAGCCCGATCGAATAAGAAGATGAATTATTGGTTGTCAAATAACAAAAACACGAATGACCTTAATGAATGTTGGTTTTTCATTAAGACACGATTTAGCATTGAGGAACAATATATCACTGAAGGCAGATGAATCGATGAAGGATTGTGAACGCCCCAACGTTTTCAAAATTAGCCACATCACTCACTTGAAGAGAGCGATAGTGAAGTACTATCAAACTGTATGCTAAAAGTTATTGGGAAGCCAGAATACTATTAAACCAAAATTAGACTCATACGAGAGCTGAGGTTGTGATGCTTAGTAAGGTATATTTACAAAATTTATATAGTTGTCAAATGTAGATAACTTTTAAATACAGATGATAAACAAGGACAAGAGAGAAACGCAACTTACTGTAGTATCAAGTGTGTTTGATTTACAGGATGCGTTTTCCATTTTATACGAGGAGAATTTCCATCGTATAGGAGTTCATTTTGCTGAAAACTTTATCTAATTCAGATTGACATGACATTGAGAAAGCTCATATAATTTTCTCTGATGGTGTGTTTGATGTTGATGCCCTGCTTGTCTACCGCTGAGCCTACGGTTTTCTCTAGAACCACGACCAAACCACCGATGGTTGGTGACAAATGGGTTTCACGTGGAAGTGGAAATCGCATTGTGTACATAAACCCTACAGAGATACTTGGGAGGAACAGAAATATATACTTTATCAGACATAATAATAGTCTTACTTTGTGTAGAGTTAGGTGGGCTCCCTGCACATTTGAGACCTATTTGATTTCTTTATGGTGTGCAAGAATGGGAAGAGAAAAGTAACTTTATGTTATCCAATCTCCATTTTCTTAGATGGCCTTCTATTGTAGAGAGTTTACTGCCTATTCATTCTATTTACATCATCCCTTTTCCTAGATGAAAAATTAACATCTCCCATCTGTATATTGCATAAAGCTTCATACATTTTATAAGAAACTATTATTTTATACTTTTAAAAAGCATTAAAAATTTAACCAATATGTGCAATGCAAATCACAATGAAATATTTACAATTCTAGCTATATATACCAAAAATTACACTACATTTATTAGTTATAACTAAAAATTATATTAGCAAAAAATTCAAGTTGGTATTGACAAGTAAATTAAGAGGTTGATATATATTATTCCGTTTAAATCATATTTCATTGCCAGTTATTTTCATGGAAAACCATAAGTTCAAACTATTTGACGTAACAACATTTATACAAAGAGACGGTTACTTTCGCTTGTCGCAAACAAACCTATAAATTTTAAAACATTGGGGGTTTTGGACAGACCTATAGTGTATGTAAGTTGTAAGCACCAGCAGGAATCCCGAATTGTGGACATTTTTCTGCACCGTCATATATATTGACGCTGTTTTCATTTCACTCAACCGCGCAATATGAGATGTGGAAAGAGTGAGAGCACCATATAAAATACCTGGAAGTGGGTACTCCGCTTCCGATTCTAGCATTTCATCAGAGCAAAAGTCGCACTAGCACGGGTAAATGTACATGTACTTTATAGTTAGCATCAATGACATTCTCAGGGAACTGCTACGCTGAAAGAGTAAGTAAAGCGCATATCTCCAGAGATCGCTTCTTCTAACCCAATGCATGCAACAAAGACTACACAGACTCGTAGGTATATAGTGCAAGCACTCGCTTCTCTTTGAATTAAAAATTGAGATCTATTGATGACGAGGTTATGGTATGTCAGTCGTATATCACGAAGAATAAGGATCTACCTCACCCAGCTTTAGTCATTCTGACATCCATTCGGACTTTACGTAAATAAAGTGGCGATCTCTACAAACACGCCAGTGGAAGTAGTTGTGTACGAAGGTATTCAGCTTACATGGTAAAGCGTACAATGCGTGTGCATTGTCTGCCTGAGAAAGAGAGAGCACAAGACACATCATACAAAATGACAATGAAAATCGAAAATTCGTTCATGTAACACCGACACAGAGAACAATGTTACCAGAGCGTACGAAAATGAAACGATGAACGAATGCGGAAACGATTTATTTTGCCGCACGCATTGCCATCACCATGATTCGTTCTGTTGAAGTATAAGCTTCTGTGGTGAGAACACATAATATTGCATTTTGTTCTATTGTCATCATCGGCGATACCTACATCTCCAAAACAGTGCGGTAGTGGTTACTTTTCAACAAAGAGCAGCAAAATCATAGAAACGTTCCACACTTCATCCAACATAAGTTACATATAGCCCCCATTCCAGATTGGAATTTTATGCGTATACCTCCTCCCTTTTATTTCGTAATACATATTTAGTGAGAGATAGAATGGGCAAATTGGAACATGAAAAAACTCTGGAATCTCTGTGAATGAATCAGGAATTGTACGACATGGCAGAGAAGCTGCATCACCAACAGCCAGCGACACAAATGCTTTGTACCAAATCACTTTCATTTATTACTGTGTTATTATTCGTCACTGCTGCTTCATTTCTTGCCATTATTTTCCCTGACCAGAAACAAAAGCTCCATACATCATTACTTTATTCATACTGTTTGTAACACAAAAGAACGATTTTCTAGCGTTTGTTTTGTCAAACAAAACGCGAGCTTTCAGGGACTCGTCGCATTTTTATATGTAACTTTTCATTATTTGCGTGTGTTTTATGAATACCATATTCATATTCTCTCCAGTTGTGAATAAACTTAGTATCAATTAATAGCTTTAATGACGATAATACGAGTTGTTTAGGGTGCAACCAGCTTTAAATACCCTGCATTTTATTCTTTAAAAATGTACCAGGAAGCAAAAACTGGAGCCAAAATAGATTATTATATTATGTAAGGAAGAATTATGGTGGAAAGTTGTTAACTGAAATGGAAGATGATGGCAATTCGTATTTGCGAAAACATGTAAAAATGAACACAAAAGTACCTAATGCAAATAAAAATGCAATGGGAAAATGTTGAATCGGAGATACTAATCACTACATGTCTTTTCGCCATAATTATGTTATTAACGTTTTCAAACTTTTTGTGGCTGATAACTTTTTTGAAAAGTAAAGTTTATATTACTTTCCTACCTCCAGAAGCTAATTGATCTACTGATTTTAAAAGCTTTGCAAAGGGTTTTAAAACTTTTGTTTAAAACTATATACAATTCAACATATTATGTCATGCGGGTTGAGTCCTGATTGATTCACGATTGATCAAATATGTAATTAATGCATGAAATATTATGGTTTATTCACCATCTCATACAAGTAGTTTTGCTTCAGGATCAGGATCCAATCGCAATGGTTAACCCAAACATTCGTTGTTCCATTTTAAATGTCTCGCTACAGATTTTGGAAAAAGAACCATTAATGGAAACAAGCACAAAAAATGTTTTGTATTTTTATGGACAGTAAATTAAATACATGGAATGGAGGAAATCCCTTCCGCTTTCATCATATTCTCCGTAATCACGACTTATCAACATTTTATGACAGCCAAAATTCTGAGAATTCGCACAACTAGCTTTTCTTCCCACCATTGGCCATATCACAAGAATGATCATACATTCATCATCACAAAGTTGAAGAGCTTTCGTCTTCCATTTACTTAAAAGTTTGAACAGACCAACGTAATAAACTCTTTGGATGCAGAATGTTTGAAGGCCAATGGCAAGTTGGCTGTTTAAGTTTTGAGAAGAAGGCCAACAACACGATATTGCATGCAGTATGGGCCAGATCATAAACCAGTTTATTAAGTGCCAGGTACTGGTACTTTCTGAGAATGATGGTGAGGGGTGGGCGAATGTCTGTCTGTCTGTCCGTCC